>VDFB02385908.1:112141-127304 GCA_007258455.2 Sequoia sempervirens | reverse complement strand
ATTTCTATTTTTAGAATGCTGATTTTTATGCTTCAACGGACAAATTTTTTGAGAATTTTTTCTGAGATGTGGGTTTTGTTCAGAATGGCGATACAAGACAACCCAGATCGTCCGTTTTTGAAAATCTTGAATTTTGACTGAAAAAGCAGCAAACCCTAATTTCTTCAATTTTTCCCGAAAAAAGCTGGCATCTGGGTTTTGTTCAGAACATCGTTAGAAATGGACCCAGTTGATTGTATTTGCAAAACTCTGACGTTTGATTGAAAAAGCAGCCAACCCTAGGTTTTCGAAAAAAGCTGCGATATGGGTTTTCTTCAGAAGACTGATTGGAAAGGACCCGGATGGTTGAATTTTGAATGCACTGAGGTTTTCACTGACATGCAAGATAAAAGCACTTGCTGCAACTTGATGAAGTTCTTGAAAAATTCTTCAGAAGAGAGAGGCAAAAAGGCCGATGTTGAAAAATTAAGAGAAACCTTGTATGCAGCGAAAGCGATCTTAGGAACTGAAAACTTGAAAAACAGGGTTTATGCTTGCTGGTCTGAAAAATCTGATGTAAAACAGCAACTGTAGATTCTTTAATCACAAAATTTTCTCAAGCTTGCTGCTCCAACTTTCTCCTGCGGATGCTGCACATAAAGAAATGACAGAAAATGCATTGAAAGAAGTGTTAAATAGACTTAGGGTTGATTTAGGTTTTGCTTTTTTCTGCTTTTATTTCAAAACCCTAAATCTCATCTTCTCAACTTGGACGCCATCTTCTTCTCAAGCAAATTTTGAAATTTTGAAAATCTTCAAAAATCTTCTAAGGCATGAAGGTTTGGGCGCCTTTCTCCAAGAGGGGCGCTCAACTTCATCAGTGTTAGTCAAAATTCTCACTTTTTCAACTTTTCTCAATTTCAACATGCCACTTCGCCACTGATTTCTCGTTGATTGGTGTACCCGACAGGCGAGCTGAGTGGTTCACTGCGGAGCCGGACTGATTCTGAAGAAGATGTTCTGGAGGCACCTCCGGCTAAAAATTTGATCTCGACCTCCGAATTCATGGGAGGCTTTTCCTTCTAGGGGCGCCCAACTTCTCCAGTGTTAGCCATTTTCCTGACTTCCAAGTTCTTCCTTCTCCCTTTGATCTTCTGGTGAATCTTCGATTCTGGGAGCTACGTTGATCGGACTGACTGTCTGAGTGTTTCGTTGGATAGCCAGACTGATTTTGGCGAGGCCTTCTTGGACGCTACTTCTGCAAATTCCATCATCTGAAGGCTTTAAAGCTTGGGCGCCCTTCTTCAACTGGGGCGCCCACTTCCATCAGACTTAGAAAAATCTTCAATTTATTCATGTCTTTCACTTCTTCGGGCGACCTTGTTGAATCTTGAGCTCCGGGCGTCAGATTGACTGATGGCTGTGCTCATTGCGAAGCTGACGGAGAATGAAGGGGGGTCCTCTGGAGACACTTTTGTCAAAAATAGATTTTTTACCCTTCAAAAGGTTGGGCGCCTATCTTGACTGGGGGCGCCCATTTTACCAACACTTAGTTTATTTTTCACCTTTTTCACTTTTGCTTTGAATTTCTCTTCTCACCTCTCGTCGGACCTTGACTACGACCTTTTTGAATCGGTAATTTGCGAGCTCAGATTTCATCGTCTTTGAATAGCTCCTTTGCAAAGAAGCAGTTGGTCACGAAGACATCCGTTATAACCCATTTTGCAAATTCCTCTGTTTGCACCCTTGAAAAGTTGGGCGCCTTTCTCTTCTTAGGGCACCCAGTTTCTCCAGACTTAGAAAAATTCATAATTTATTCAACTTCAAGTTTCAGATTTTCACTTTATACCTTCTACTTTGACTTGAATTTTCCGGAGACTGGATCATCAGATGCTCTGACGGGGATATCCACCGCGAAGCTGACTGAAAACTGAGCAACTTCCATTGGAGACCGTAACCCTAATTTCTTCATCTGATGCCCTAAAAAGGTGGGCGCCTTTCTTCAACTGGGGCGCCCAAACTCAGCAGACTTAGAAAATTTTCATGACTTTTCACTTTTCTTCCTCGATCCTCGTGCATGTTCATCGTTTCACCTTCTGTTGGGAATTTGAATGCTGAAACTGACGCCTGGCAGTCGGATGACCTCCATTGATGACCTCGGAACTCCAGATATGCTTCTGAAAAAGCTGAATAGACCCAGTAGGGCAAAACTGATTATTTTAAGATTACATTTGCACCAGCCGATCACAGGACATATTTTGAGGCAATCAAAATCGATTCCGGACCACAGCCGGAACCAACTTTCTATTTTAGAAATTTTCTACTTTTTAGAAAATTTTGCGATTATCGTTCAGAAAGAAACCCGGAAAAACAGAAAACTTTACTATTTCGAGAAAATTTCTAAAAATAGCAATTTTTCTAAAATTTAGGGATGAAAAACTGAGATCTGGGTTTTGTAGATTAAGCTGCTCTTAGCAGACCCAGATCGTCAGAAATTGAAAATTTTGTGTTTTAACCCCCCATGCAAGACATGCACACCCAAATTTTGACCTTTTTGACTGATTTGACAAGACTTTTACTCATTTCTTCAAAATGTCTAAGTGTAACAAAAATTTTAATTTTGGGGTACAACATCGTCTTGAGCCGGTATAAGACAATGAATCGAAATTGTAACTTGGCCATTAATAATTTAATATAATTATTTATTAATTAAGTCAATTTAAATTATATAAAAATCAATAATCACCCTTATAAGAGATTTTGAATGGTTATTAAATAATTGCTAAAATGAAAATATTTATTTTAATCCTCTTAATGTCGAGCAAACCAAATCTTGGAAAATGTATATTTATTAATATTTTGCAAGAGGATGTAAAATATATTAAATTAATAATAAAGATAAAATTCCATCGTCTTTTTGAAATGAAAACCATTGTAAGGTTTTAACCGAAACTAAATAATTTAAATTTGGTGGAATCAGAGTGCTGGGAAAAGTCGGGATTTTCTATTCTCTTGCCACCTCATTCTTGAACGCCTAAGATCGTGGGCAGATGGAGAGTTTCTTGGTGGAGAGTTTCAGGGGAGATGGAGAAAAAGGACTTTGGACTTGTAATGTCCCCTTCTCAAACCTGATCTTTCTAGTGACCGTTGGCCTTTTCCTTGGGAACCCGAAGGCTAGTCGGAAGATAAATTAGGATTTCCTATTTTTGAGGAGGTCATTGCTCAAAGATGATGGATTCAATGGCGGATCCTTTCTGGGTTTTCAGAGGGCTTCGCAGTGGTGTGTTCATCTCGGCATTCTGAGCATTTTCCGAAATTTACTATTTTTAGTAAATTCTATTTTTAGCAGCTTTCCAGTTGAGTTCAGCTCGGTTGACTTCCTGCTTCAGTTTGGTCAGATGTTTTGCTCAGTATTGGCTTCAGGGCACATTTGGAAGGATAAGTTAAGTCATTTAATTAAAAAGTCACGTTTTAATTATTATATTTTAACGTTGACCCTTGGCCTAGAGTTAATGACTTAAGGTTGTTTTAAAAAGGTGATCTTTTGAGGGTGGCGCCTCATTAAGGAATATTTTAATTATTACTAAAGTCTGAGCAAGCTTTGTTGGGCGCATTTATTAAAGTATGATATTTATTTAAAATATCAAATCTAAAGCTTTGAAGGAAAAGTACGCCCATCCTTGAGGAGATTGGGTTTTGACCTAAAAGCGGATTTTAGGGTTTTGAGAAGTCAACTGGAGAATTATAAAAAGGAGTCTTGGAGCATCATTTGGTATCTTTTATCTACAGGAATGTTATGCTGCCGGATTGGCTTTGGGATTGCTTCGAGGAATGAAGGCCTCCTAGCTTGGGCATTGCTTCTCGCTTGAAAGACAGCGACTAGTGGTGATTTAGTCTAGTTTGTGAGTTACATTTAGTTTATGCATTGTAATCAGCTTATCGCATGGTTAGATCTGATTTGCATATTAGTGGTTTTCAGCATTTTGCATTATTTGTTACAGCAGATTCATGTTTTTATTCATAAATCAAAAAAGACAAAAGTATTGCATCTGGGTATTAACCCATTCCCCTTGTTAAGGCTAGGCGCCATCATTCTCTAATTTGCAGATTTTTTAGAGAAGTATTTAATTTAATAGAGCAGATCGCCTTCCTTCTTGCAGCCGTACCATTTGATTGCATTGGGTCTCGTGCATAATTAATTGTGGTTGTTTGGATCTGTTTCCTGTGTCTCATCTTAGGCGCCTCCATTGTTAGAGCTTATTGCATTTGGTTTCATGTTAATTGGGCAAGTTAAGAGAGAGATATGAGCAAAATAGTGAATTCCTTAGACTGCTGTTTTTAATTCAAGAGTGCAGATTTATCCAAAAATCAGAGTTGTAATTTTGAGCATCGAAAGGTCTATTGTTTTGGCTCTTCTAACCATACTAAGAAGAGATCTTTTGATGTAATGTTAAGCTCTCAAATTTCTATGATTTCAGCAGGCAGATGAACATCCTTTGTAAAACTGACAGTAGTACTGGCAGTCATTTCATTCTTGTTCAAATCTGATTGTAATTCTCAAATTCATTTAAGTTATTGTAATAGTTACAGCTCCGCCCTATGGTAGCTACTTTCCCAGCTTGGGTTAGCAAGCACATTCTGGGTGTCGAGTATTTCCAGTTTCAGCATTTATTTCAAGCATTTAATTCTGTAATCACTCCGTCATATGGTCGCCCCTCACTCCGCCTTGGATTGGGTAGCACATACTTGACGTTGAGTTCCTTTCTATATTTAGAGTAGAGATCCTCTGACCAATGCTCGCCATCATCGGCGCCATTCTGGTTAGAGTTGTTTTCTTGCACGTTTTGGTTTATTCTCTAACCTTAACGGGTGCTCTGCTTTGTAATTTGTAAATTGAAAAAACGAAAAAATTGGCTCGGAATATTTCAGGACTCTTATCGAAAGCTCTCCATTGTTCATTATTCATTTTTCCTTTTGGGCGAAAAGAGAAGAGTACGCTCATAGTGGAGGTTTTGGGCTTGAAAGAATTTGTGGTGTTGTCATCTTTTCTCGTCATCTTCTAGCTGTTGCCATTGTACATTCATTTATTCCAATTCCTATTGCCATTCTTTTCCACCCGCAATCTTGTTGATTAATGCGTTCCGCACTTTGGAATCAATTTCTGCAAACCCGTCTTCATCTTTCTTTCTAGTGTCACTTTGTCTGCATTTTGCTTATCTGCTAAGCCGTGAGTAGTCTGGTATACAAGTTCTATCTATTCTCGGAAGGTGGATTTTCCATACTTGGTCAGCATATTTGTTGTACCCAAACCAAATTTTTTGCTTCATTAAGACATTTTACTTAAAAGAGTTTAAACCTTGTTAAAATGATGTCAAAATACAGTTTTTTGGCAAGTCAGTATGGACTTTGGTCAGTGTCGTGTCAGTCATTAGTAGCAATTGGTGAGTACCTGGAGCTCAAAACCTGAACCTGGGACTCAGAGCGAGATATGTGATGATGGAGAAGCACTTCACGATGAAATTATACTCCTACATGGTCGTTTCAGTGGCCAGAATGGTGATTACAGAGATAAAAAAATGAAGATTTTTAGTAGAAAAACAAATCTACGTCCCTGTAGCCCAGGGGCGCCCTTCTTTTTGAAGGCGTAGATCTTGTTGCTTTTGCTTGCAGATGCAGTCAATCTCTGTAGAATTAGCCCAACTTTCCAACGAGTTATCCGGTGAGGTCATCTGAGTTGCAGAACTCCGACAACTAACGTCAGAAGTTGGAGGTACGAGAGATTGTATATCACAGAGGATGGTCAGTTCATAGCTTTTTGCACCCCTGTAGCCTAGGGGCGCCCTTGAATTTGGCTCCTCAGATGATGGAATTTGCAGATGACGTCTTCCTGAGGTCTTTTCTAATATAGTCTAGCTTTGCAACGCACTAGTCAGCTAGTCAATCCGCCATTTTGAGTGATTGTGGCAGAGATTCTACCAGACACGTAAACCAAAGGGTGGAGAAACAATGTATTACACCCCTGTACCTCTGTAGGCCAGAGGCGCCCAACCTTTAGGCCTGCCAGATGGGGTTTTTAGCTTTCGCAGTCTTCACGAGACTTGTGCGGAATTACTCCAGCTTTCCAACGAGCCCAGCCGTCAGCCTCCGGGATTTGGAAAACGCTCGTACGTGCGAGGTCTTTGTAGAACACTGAAAAGTGAAGACAGCCGGAAAATGACCAAGTATAGAGAGTATATTTCACCTTGGAAAAGGCACCCTTCTCTTTGAGGTCATAGAAGTAGTTTTCTCGCTTCGTCGCCTCCAGAGACATCTCTTGCAAGTTGATCTAGCTACGTAGAGAGACAGACGGTGCGTAGATCGGGTTACTCCAGCTCCCGATATCAGGGGTCGAAGTAGGGTATTCAAATGAAAGTTACACTTTTGGCAAAATGGTGTTTGAGTCTTCATAGGCGAGGGGCACCCTTGCTTTTGGGGTCCCTGATGTAGCTTTTTGGTGCCTTATATACAGTCATTGGATGTGGAATACTTCCAGTCACGCAGTGAGCTTGCCATCCAGTTAGCAAGGTTCCTCATTCATCGTCAGTGGCAGTTTAAAGCATCAAATGGCAGAACGGAGAAATGGCCAAGCTTGGTGCCTGAAAATCAAGTTAATCAAAGGCACCCAATTTTTTAGGGTGTTAAACGTTGGTTTTAGCAGTTGCAGCTCCCAACAAACATTTCATCGTTGCTTTGCAGGCTTTGCGGTGGATATCTCAGCTTGGTCTCAGCCTCACTAAGTCATCTGGAAATCAGTGTTGAATATGGTCAATTGTAACTTTGCAGTCAACAAGAAAGTTAATAACACTTGCAAACTGACGCCTAGAGGGTCAAATGATGACTTTTTGAAATCAATGAAGTTTGTTGGACATGTTCAAACGCTTTACGCTGAATAAAATAATATTAAATATTTATTTTGCATGGCAGCATGAAGGGTGGCTATTTTACCCAATTAATTCATTTTTGGCGCCTCTTTGTGCTAAAGGATTAAATTTGCATGTGATGGTAAAATGAATATTTTTATTATTATTTAATCTCCGAGACTCCGAGTCAGTGTCAGTTCAACTGGAAGGGGTCCAATCAGAAACATTCTTTTTCAGGCAGGGTTTTAAAAGCTTGTAGTCATCCTTTATGGTGCGATTTTTCTCTATTTAATCATGACGCCTATCATTATTCACTCATCCAACTTCAAAAAATCGTAATTCTTCAAGGCAGAGACGATTTTCGCCCAAAGTTGGGCGATTTTACCAGCAATCAGTGGTAAAAGCATCAGAGATATTCCTTTTGCAGGTACGAGTTCACAGTTATTAGTGAATTTGAAGATCAAATGGCGATAAAAAAACGTCTTTCTTCTCTTAAATTCTTCCAAAATTCTCTCAGGTTCCATTCGCATGTTTAGGAAACAAGCAAATTTTGGCAAAATTAATCATCTAGATTGATTCTACACAGTTTTTTCAGTAAAACCCATGTGCTAGATTTTTCAGGAAATTTTACTCCAGAGCATCAGTTCTCGAGGCTCTAATTTTCTCAACTGAGTATTCCTTGCATGGTCGAGTAGAAGTCAAATTTTCACATTTCTGACATTCTGGTTTGTCTTAGAATCCTTTTCTAGACAAAACCCATATCTCAGATTTTTCCGTGAAAATTGCCCTTCGATAGGCTATTTTTAGTTTTCTAGAAAACTTGTCAGAATATAGCCGTGTTCACAGTCAATAGGCGAGTTTTTCAAAATGCAATACACTCAGCTCGAATTCAAGACCAAATCGGTTCTGACTCATGACTTCATCAGGACAGCTGATACGAATCTCCAGAAGCAGTCTTAGATCCACTCAAGATTAGAGATTCGATACTTCAGAACATTCAGCAGTTTGGGTTACTTGAGGCTGCCTCCATACCTATCTTAGTTCACTGCGTGGAGTTTGTAATTTCTTGTGTTAAGTATTGCAACTCTGCTACTCGTGAGATAGTGTCAATAGATGGACAAGTTATATGCAGTCTCAAGCCCCTGGATGTCGAGAGATGTTTTGGTATCCCTCAACACCCAAGCAGTCTGGTCATTTTGATGGAGTAGTGTGAGCATGCATTCAACGCTGATATGGACAAGTGTCAAAGTAAGATGGTAGAGCGATGGTTGAAGCAAAAGAAGAACAAATTGCCAAATAACGTGGGTCGCGGTGAATACAAGGATGAGTATGCGATTCTAATTATCCTCTTGAATCGTGTCTCAGGTCATGCAGATGCCAACATTTTTCAGCCTTGGATGTATTACATCATTGGTCGGATCATCTCTGGGCAAGATCATTATGACTAGGCATCCTTCATCAGCAATATTCTCCATGAGCAAATCACCGGTTTCCTAGTTTCCCACGAGTTCTGCATGTGTTCCTACCTCGTGTACTTGATCACTTATCAGGGTCAGTTTAGAGGGTTAAACACGGTGGACATACTCATTTAACCCGGCTAAGGAGCATGGGGAAAAACCCTATTTAGGTGCAACTATTAAAGGGAAAGCGAGGCTGTTAGTTGCTCAATTGAGGACGGGGTCCCACCATCTTACATGTGAGACTGGTAGGTGGAAGATACCTAAGGAAACTTGGGAAGAAAGAATGTGCTTGTTTTGTAATAAGGGAGTGGTAGAGATAGAGTGGCACCTCGTCATGTAATGCACAGCCTATGAAAATATCCGTAATCAGTACGCAAATATTTTGGATGTGGACAATATGCAGCAGTTATTTGAGGAGGATAAGATCAATCAGACGGCAAGCCTTCTAGTCAAAATTAATAGTAGGAGATCCGACCTGGAAAAGAGTTTGAAGACAAACTTTGTTGGTCTCGGTCCCATAGACTGTTTAGTCTCGTGGAAGTCATTAAAATCTTTCATTCATTCATTCTGAGGGGTCTAATTCAAGGGCGCCCCTGGGCTACAGGGGCGCAAAAACTACAAATTTGACAATCTCTATGATGTGTAAACTTTTCGTAACTTCTACTTCCGCCTTTGACTGTCGGAGTTTTGCAACTTGGATGAGCTTGCTTCTTGTCGGAAAGCTAACTAAAAACTGAAGAGAATGAATGTATCTGCAACCAGAAACAACTAAATTTGAGCCTCCAAATTGAAGGGTGCCCCTGAGCTATAGGGGCACATATTTGTCCTAGACTTGATAATTTCCTCCATTTCGCGCTCTACGAACACCGTGATAGTTGTTGAGTTGACCATGTAGAAGCATTACTGCTGTTGATGTGTGTGTGAATGTATTTCACCACTTCCACATGTACGGACACTATAAAGTTGATTTGCACGTTGATTGCGCAAGCGTCTCCCATGTTACAAAGTGAAGTGTTTCCAGACTTAGAATATTTTTTGCACTTTTGGCCATTTGAAAATCCCCTCCGTCGTGAAGCATCTTTTTCAGCATCTTTCATCATAGAATGTTCTACTTTGAGTTTCAAGCTTAGATTTTGACACTTGATACTAGCCAACTACCATTGACGATCTCAGAGATCCTTTCTCCTAAAAAAGTGAAAACTACCCACCAGGGTTAAACTGACTTTTAACTGAAACTGACTTCACCACTGTGATCATGATGTGAAATAAACCAATCAAAATTAATTTCAGCCAATTGTGACAAGTTTCAATTTTTAGGGTTTTGTGATGTGAAACAGGGGTGCAGAAACCCTAATTTTCAATTTTTTCCAAATTTCACTAGTATCTTCCCGACACCAAACTGACTCAAAGTCTAGACTTGATTTTCCCAAAAACTATGCTTTGACATCATTTTAACAAGGTTTAGACCATTTTAAGCAAAATGCCTTAATGAAGCAAAAAATTTGGTTTGGGTACAACATTATTTCGATGAGATTTTGTGTGACATTATTCCTATGGATGCTTGTCATGTTTTGTTAGGGAGACCTTGGCAGTTTGACAAGAAAGCCATGCACAATGGGTATGCTAACACATACTCATTAAGGAAGGATGGAGTAAAACATAAATTGAAGCCATTTAAAGAGGGAATGGGTAAGGTTTGCAGCATTGCAAGGATTTGTGTAGTTGATTCCAGGAAGCTTTTAGATGGCATGAAGCCTGAAAAATGTTTGTTTTTCTTTGATTCCAAAAGCTAACCAAGAAAAAGTGGAAGATCTTCCTGTAGAAGTTGCAGATTTGTTGCATGAATTTCATGAGTCTGTTTCAGATAATGCACCAAAAGGATTGCCACCTGTGAGAAGGATAAGTCACCAAATTGATTTGATACCGGGAGCAAGTTTTCCTAACAAGGCAGCCCACAAAATGTCTCCTATAGAGATTGAAGAGTTGAATAGACAAGTGAAAGAAATGTTACAAAAGGGTTTGATTAGAGAGAGCCTAAGACTATGTGTAGTGCCTGTTGTTTTGGCACCAAAGAAAGGTGGAGAATGGAGAATGTGAATGGATTCAAGGGCTATAAACAAGATCACTATCAAATACAGGTTTCCATTGCCAAGAATGGATGATATCATGGATTGTTTGAGTGGGGCTGAATACTTCACCAAGATTGACTTGAGGAGCAGCTATCATCAAATCTGAATCAGGGAAGGAGATGAATGGATGACAACATACAAGACTAAAGAAGGTTTGTATGAGTGGTTGGTCATGCCTTTTGGACTAACCAATGCACCTAGTACGTTTATGAGATTGATGAATGAGGTATTGAAAGAGTTTTTGGACAGATTTTTTATTGTTTATCTTGATGACATATTGATATTTAGTAAGACATTAGAAGAACATTTGATGCATATCAGATTTGTTTTTGAAAAGTTGAGAGAGGAGAAGTTGCTCATTAACTTGAAGAAGTGCAACTTTATGAAGAGGGAGTTGGTATACTTGGGATTCGTTGTTTCAGGAGGAGGAATCAAGATGGATCCAGGAAAGGTGAAAGCTATCTTAGAATGGCCTACGCCTAGAAGTGCTACAGAGGTGAGATCATTTCATGGTTTGGCAAGTTTTTATAAGAAGTTTATTAGAGGTTTCAATAGTATTTGTGCACCACTAACTAAGACCATGAGAGGGGACAAAGAGATTTCAGATGGACTACAGGGGCAGCAAGTAATTTTGATTTGTTGAAGGCTAAAGTAATGGAGCAGCCTGTTTTAGCACTTCCCGATTTTAGTAAGGTAATTCAAGTGGATTGTGATGCAAGTGGTAATGCCATTGAAGTTGTTCTAAGTCAAGAAGGTAAACCCATTTCTTACTTTAGTGAGAAGTTAAATGATGCAAAGAAGAAATATTCAGTTTATGATAAGGGATTTTATGCTATTGTTCAAGCATTGAAAAAGTGGAGACACTATCTTTTTCCTAAGGTGTTTGTTTTGTTTATTGATCATCAAGCATTTCAATATTTGAATAGTCAAGGGAAGTTAAATCAAAGGCATATGAAATGGGTAGAATTTTTGCAAAGTTACACATTTGTTTTGAAGCATAGAAGTGGGAAGTCTAATAGGGTTGTAGATGCATTGAGTAGAAGACAAAGTTTGCTAACTGAAATGCAGGTTGAAGTTGTTGGATTCAATGAATTGAAGGAGTTGTATAAAGAGGATTTTGATTTTAGAGAGGCTTGGAGAGCTTGCAAAGAACCTATTGCAGCAGATAGGACAAAGTGGTTGGATTATTTAATCCAAGATGTTATGTTATTCAGAGGTAATAGATTGTGCATTCCTATAAATTCAATGAGAATGAATTTGGTTAAGTGAAAACATACTAGAGGACTTGCAAGGCATTTTGGTTTTGATAAAACCATAGCACTTGTTGGAGAGAAATATTATTGGCCTTAGTTGTAGCAAGATATCAGAAAATATGTGCAACATTGCAGGATTTGTCAAGTGGCAAAAGGAACTAGTCAGTACATTGGTTTATATCAGCTTTTCTCGGTACCCGAGAGGCCATGGGAAGATATTAGTATGGACTTTGTTCTTAGTTTACCAAGGACCCAAAAGGGATATGATTCAATATTTGCGGTGGTAGATATATTTTCCAAGATGACTCATTTCATTCCATGTAAAAAGATTAATGATGTTGTGCATGTTGCAGAGCTTTTTTTCAGGGAAGTAGTGAGGCTACATGGTCTACCGCAAAGCATAGTTTCGGATAGACACAAAGTTTGTGGGATACTTTTCGAGGACATTATGGAAGAAGCTAAGGACTGATTTGAAGTTTTGTTCAGCCTATCATCCTCAAATGGATGGGAAAACAGAGGTGTTGAATAAAAGCTTTGGCAATTTGTTGAGAAGTCTAGTTGGAGACAATCCAAAGGGGTGGGATTTGGTTCTACCTCAAGCTAAATTTGCATATAGCAACTCGGCTAATAGGAGTTCAGGTAAATCTCCATTTCAAATAATTTATGGCAGTATCCTAAGAGATGTTTCAGATTTAAGGATGGATAAAAGTGAAAAGAAAAGTGTAGAAGCAGATGACTTTGCTGATCACATGAAGAGGTAAGAAAGCACATCACTAAAATGAATTTTCAATACAAGTCTAAAGCTGATTTGAAGAGGAGACATAAGGAGTTTCAAATTGGTGATGAGGTAAAGGTACACATGAGAAAAGAAATATTTCTAGTTGGTACCTACAACAAGCTGAAAATGAAGAAGTTTGGGCCTTACAAAATTGTAAGCAAGCATGATTCAGGTAAATGCATATGAAGTAGAGTTGCCTCGTGAGCTTAACATCTCACCTATATTTAATATTTCAGATCTAAAAAAGCTTCATGAAGCTGAAAGTGATAAAGGTACAATAGGTGAATAATTATATATACCAATACCTACTTCAGAGAAGAAGAAGATAGAGGCAATTTTGGACAACAGGGTGAGTAGGAACACTAGGCATAAGCAATACTTTGAGTACTTGGTAAAAATGGTTTAGAAGACCTGTTGAAGACTCATCTTGTTTCTCAGAAGCTAAGGTTAACCGTCTTGGTTATCCTCTTGACAAGTGACAGGGTCACTTTTCTTTCTACCATGGGTGTTTGATGTTGGGGCATTTGTGGTTGAAGACAATCTTGCATCAACCAAAAAGAATTAAATTTTGATGTGACATGGCTTGGACTAATGTTTTATGTTATATTTTGATTTTCTTGTCCAAAAATCAGAATTTGAATAATTGGACAAAATTTTGGTTGCAAAATTGTATTGGGAAAAGTGTTGGAAAATGCAATTTAAATGTTAACTGGCAAAAAACAAACTTGGGCGTGAGATTTCTTGGGGGTTATGAAATGTTGCATTTTATTTAATTTGTCTTATTTGCTGCAGACAAGAATGGAACACCCATGATGTGCATGTTGGGAAAATTTGAATTTGGATTCCTATTGTGAATGGAGAGAATGAATGTGCCAGCTAGTGGAGGTCTGTCTTCCTAGAAGTGGTGCAAACATGCATTGGAGAGTCAACATTTGTAATTTATAAAAAATAATTGATTTTCCAGGTTGGGGTCGTGGAATTGGAGAGTTTCCAGTTGCGAGAGATAGTGGTTGCAAAGAATTGATTTTACACTATGTTGTTTTGATTTTTCAGTTCGATAATTTGGAGTTGCAAAGGTTGGACGTGGATTTTCCTGGGGAGTTGCTTTCAAACTTGTTATTGCAGGTTGGAAGTGATAATTAGAAGCAAGCAACTTGTAAAGTTCATTGGTGCATTGTGCCATTGATTTTCAAAAGGGAGTTGTAGGTAATGAAGAGAGAAATCGCAGGATGGAGGATTGAAGAGAACTTACCTGTAGATGATCTTGTTGTTTACTCGCTACATGGTAAAGTGAATTACAGAGTAAACGGAAATACAAAATAGCAGTGATAGAATAAAATAATCACATGGAAATTGCACAAAACAAATATATATTCATTCCTTAAGTATAGCAGCAATTACATCATAGCATAGATTCTCCAGAACATAACATTCATGAACATAAGCATAAAAATAGTAACAGTGTTTCCTAACTACATGACTCAAGTACATATAGTACGCTAGCAGTGGTTGAGAGACCAATCGTTGCGTCCCTTCATTATAACTAATTGCTTTGTCGAGAACTTAATTCTTGAGACAACTAACTAACATGACAAGTACATAGAAAATATTAACATTAACTAAAGTCTTTTTTATTTATGACTCACTAACTAAAGTCTTATTTACTTATGACTCATGGCCGACCAAGTACATGTTAGTCGGATATTTTACCTTGTTGTCAGCC
This sequence comes from Sequoia sempervirens, assembly GCA_007258455.2. Lineage (NCBI taxonomy): Eukaryota > Viridiplantae > Streptophyta > Pinopsida > Cupressales > Cupressaceae > Sequoia > Sequoia sempervirens. Next base: position 113,083 of record VDFB02385908.1, on the reverse strand, counting down.
GTAGTCGGCCTCGGTCGTAGTCGGCCAATTGTCAAATAAAACAATAGTTAGTAAAGAATAATAATGTCATGTAATGTCATGTACTTTCGGGAAAATATGTTTAGATTAATGTTAATGTAATGTTGTTATGAAACGTCGTGTCGGTTGGTTGTCTAACCACCGCCGAGCGTTATATGTAGTCGGGTGGGTGTAGTCGGGAGATAATAAGGAATGAGTTTTGTTGCCGATGGTTATACTGTAAGCATTGTGATACTCTTTGTACATGATATTCCTGAGAATGAATAAAGTTTCTGGCATTTTACTATGATATCTTTCAGTTTACTGTTTTATCCTATGTTCTGCATATTACAAGTTTGCCAGTAGTACGTCAGATTAGAATCCCATTCCGTAGGCAAACATTTGGCGCCGTTGCCTGAACGGACTAGGGCATCATCCACCATGGCAGCGTAATGGGTCAACCAGCGGAAGAACCTATAAATGCTAATGAGGAACGAGAAGACTCATTGACAGAAGATTTGGTAAATTTGTGGAAAATCTCGCTCCGTGATCACGTACGTAGGGAATCCCTCGTTCGGGAGATCCCTGAGGAAGTCATCTGGGATCGGCTGGAAGTGAACGACGAGGTGAACCACCTTCTGAACCGCATGCCCAGGTTGCTGGCCCGCCATTTCATTATTCTGCAAGACTTGCGAGAGGAAGAAGCCCGTGAGCGCCGAAGGCAGCAAATCGTGCAACGTTGTGAAGACCGAAACAAACGGGAAGAGGAAGAACGGGATACTAGTCGGCGCCGCACTTCGGCAACCAGCAATGATCGCTTGAACAACTAAATGCCCGTATGGCCGAACAAAGATAAGAATAGAGTAATTCGCCGACGCATCAGACTTCGAAGAGCAAGTGTTCTACATCAATTTCAGCGATAAGAGCGCAATCGGCGATCACTAA
>VDFB02385908.1:97903-112041 GCA_007258455.2 Sequoia sempervirens | reverse complement strand
CTCGAGCTGATAATATTGCTCATTCGTGTTGGATCGAGAAATCTTTGGGAAGACAGAGGCGAGAGCCTTCATATCATCTTGATTTGTCTGAGTTTGGCGACCCTTATCAAGTGAGGTTAAGCAAGAAAATCAAGAAACAGGTGCACATTGAGAAGACTCCGAAAGTAGAGATCGTCATAGAAGTTGCTACGCCACCAGAGGTTAAGAGCCTGGATGAAGTTGAGGTTGGTGATTTCACCTTCGTCAAAGCGAATCTTGGCAGGAGCACTCACGAAACAGACGTGAGCCTTCTCAAGATTGTCACAGGTAATCTTGAAGAACGTGTCATGAAGGACAGAGAAGATAAAGCACTTCTTAAGGCTGAAATCAGGCAACTTTGATAGTATATTTCTGATCTCGTTCATGGAAATCCGAGCAAAGCACTTGTTCGTCCACAAAGCACACCTGCAGAACAACAAAAGTTGGATCAATTAGTCAATCATGGTAAACTTCTGGACAACTGGGTTGAAAGTATCATTGTTACAGGTTGATATCTTCTCATAGAGTTATATCAATTCAGGAGTGATGCGCATGGACTTCGTTAGGGAATCCAACAGCTCAAGATTGCAGTAGTAGAAGGCATGGCGAAGGATCATGTTCTCATATCCCAGTTAGCAGTTGCATATGACGCCATGGAGGTAGAGGAGGAGAAAAGAAAAATCTTCGCTTGGAGAGAGCAACACCTTTTTAGGATGGAGACATACGAGAGAATCTCTGCCAGATTGAATACACTCAAAGAAAGCATTACTGGAGCTCTCAAACTCATCAACAACTTTGTCACTCAAATCCCATGCTATTATCATCTTGAAGATGGCACGTATGTTGAACTTGATGTAGTACAAGCTGAGTTTGAGAGGCTGGTTCGTGATAATCTCGAGGAGATCCTGTGGTTCTAAGTTGGATCACATCTCAGTGATGACAACTAGTTTCAAAAAAGGCAATTGAAGAGGTCAGAGGATGCATGCAAGCGATCAAGGATGGTGATAGAGAGTTGAACAGGAAGGTTATTATCATGGATAGCGTCACAGTACCAGAGGGTGGGGCAATCGACCAGTTCCTGGACGAGGTGTTAGATCATGATGACCTAGAGTAATCAGTCAATTGTGACCTGTAGTTATTTTCGAGGACAGAGTCAGGAGCAGCAGTTAACTCGATATTCAGTATTGAGTTTTAATTGCTGATTTCATGCACGCACATCTCATCCTTGGAGATATCTTCACAGGAGTTTGGACTTTCAGTTAGGAGTACTTAACTGATATTAGTGATCGATTATTTTTATTTCAATAAGGACTTGCATGTTGCACATGTCCAATTCAGTTGAGTCCTGTTCCGGTTAACTGATGGTAGTTTTCCAGTTAACTGTATAGTTTGCTTTATTTAGGGTTAGCAATAAAATCTTGCATGTTTGCAAGACTGTAGTTGACTCAAGGTGGTTTTAGGGTTCCCTACACCTTTTGATGTTTATAAATAAGAGCTTTCTGCTCATTTGTAATTAATTTTTGCACATGATAGTAATACATGCTAAGCAACCTTACCTGTAGTATTGCTATTCTGTATTTGTTCAATGAACTTTTATGATGATAATAAATAGTTTTGTAGCCTTACCAAAATGTTATTGTTATGATATTGGTTCATCTTAGTTAAATATAGTGGCTAGTTTGATCGTTTATTGTATGCGTGTTTCGCCAATGCAATTTGTTGTCCTAGTTGGCTATTCTTTGTTTGTTTCTAATAAGCTTATTCAAATGAGCAAATAGTTGTGCCACCTTACCTTCATGTTGCGAATTTGTACCTAAAGCTTATCGTTTGATGTGTGTGTTAATAAACTTATTCAGCCAAGCAAATTGTTGTGCCACCTTAACTTCATGTTGTGAAGTTGTACTTAGTTTATCGTATATTTGTGTGTGTGTTAATAAACTTCTTCCCAGATGAGCGAATAGTTGTGCAATCTTACCTTCACTTTGTGAATCTGTACCTGACGTTTATCGTATAAGAACACTCCTGCTCCGTTTCCTCACGCTCTGTTTTCTTGAGGAGATTGGATAGATTTAAAGTAGTTAGTTTAGTTGTAGTTAGAGATCTGCAAAACCAGAAAATCCTTAGCTGCAACGTTCATGGTTTTTCTTGACCTTGTGCCTCTTCTAGCTAAGAACAAAAAGATAGGAATTAGATTACTTTACTTTTTCACGCATTTTTAGCATATGAGGGAGCTTCCCCTCCTAATTTGAAGAGCACTCATTACGCAGTGTACATAGTTGTCTATACCAACTCGCACTCCAGAGGTGCTAATTGTTGCACCAACAGTCAACATGGTTGTAAAGCTCTATTGTGGGTCCTCACCCTCAGTCACCATGGGTGTGCACTCCTATTCCAGACCCTCGGCCAAAGTTCCTAAGGGGCTTGATGATGGAAATGTTGGAACCTCCAATGATAGGCCAAGTGTGTTCAACCAATTATCAATCGGTGCCACATTGCTAGGTGTCGATGTATCTACTGGAAATGTATTTGATGGTGGTGAAACCATGACCGAGGTTGCTATCTGTAGAGTGCCTTGCCAAATCTGATCCAAGAACACTGATTTTCTGCCCTTGGAATTTTGACAAACACTTTGTTTGCAACTTCCAACTTGCTGATAATAAGTTTCAGATTGTATTTGAAATGCTTTTGATGAATACAAATGCAACACAATTGATTCCCAAATGTTTCTAAGCATCTAACAATGTCCTAAGATGATGTGCAATGTGTTTTTGTACCTTTCGAATGCAAAAACATGAAAATCTGATATAAAAAGTAAACCTACAGCCAAGGAACATTTCTACAAACATTTGGCATGCAAACTAGTCTAATACAATGCAACTATATATGAGAGACATTTTGACAAATAGTTGGCAAGTAAACTCCTTATCACTCTGTTGTACCCAAAACCAAATTTTTTTGCTTCATCAAGGCATTTTGCATAAAATAGTTTAAACCTTGCTAAAATGATGTAAAACATAGTTTTTGGGCAATATCAAGCATGGAGTTTTTGTCAATATTTTGTTAGTCAAAGTCAGTTTTATTGATTAGAACCTGAAGCAGAGACTCAGAATGGAGCTTTTCATGATGAAGGAGCGTTTCACGACAGCATTTCACGTTGCACACGGTCACTTCAGTGATCGAAACAGAGTTTTCAGTGGTTAAATTATGAAGATTTCTCAGAGAAAAGCAGAAAAGCACAACTATAGCTCAGAGGCGCCCAACTTTTTGAAGGTCAAGATTTTGAGGAAAGTGCTCAAGCATATAGTCAAACTCTTCAGAATTGGTCTGGCTATCCGATGAGCTATCCAACGAAGCTTTCCGAGACCTACAATTCCGGCAATTAGCGACAAAAGTTGAAATTCTCAAAGTTCCAGATATGGGAAAATTTGTCTTTTTCAGGCAAAAGCGCAACTCTAGCCTGAGGGCGCCCATCTTAAAGGGGGGGTAAATTCTAGTATTTTTGGTAGTGAATACAGTCAATCTGTTCTCAACTAGTCTGCTTATTCGACGAGATATCAAACGCAGTCATCTGAGTCCCAGAACTCCGGTAGCAGTCGTCTGAAGATGGGCTTATAATGGACATTTCACGTTCCAGAGCATCTTCGTTGCGTTTCCAGTGCAAGTATAGCTCAGGGGCGCTGGTTTAAAGGACCCTTAAGATGGCAAAATTTGCAGACAAAGTCTTCCTGACATCAGTACCACTCTAGCCTAGCTTCGCAATGCATCATCCTACTTGTCGATCCGACGTTCCAGGTGATCGTGGCGGAGGTTCTACCAAGCACGTAATTTCATGGGCGGACCAACATAAAATTTGCAGTGTATTTCTACAGTCCAGAGGCGCCTAGCCTTTAGACCTGTCAGATGAGGTCGTTCGTGTTCGAAGTCTTCACGGCTTTTGAGCGTAATCATTTTATCTATTCAACGAGCCTAGCCGTCAGCCTTCGGGATTTGGCAAACGCTCGTACGTGCGAGGTCTTTGGTGAAATGTTGAAGAGTGAAGACATCCGGAAAATGGCCAAGTCTGGAGCGGTTATTTTAAATAAAATACGCACTGGAGTTTTTGAGGTCTTAGAAGCAGTTTTCTTGCTTCGTCACCTCCAGAGACTTCTCTTGTGGGCCCTTCTGGCTGTCCGTTAAAACAAACGTGGCTCGAATCAGGTCATCCCAGCTCCAGATATCAGAGGTTGAAGTAGGGTACTTGGATGAAAGTTCAATTTTCGTCAAAATGACATCAGTGCAACTAAGAGCCAGGGGCGCTTTTACTTTCGAGGCCCTTAATAAACTTTTCAGAGGTCATGCGTATAGTCATTGGATGCAGAATGTCTCCAGGCATGCAGTGAGCTTCGTTTCTTGTCAGCAGGGTTCATCGTTCGCCGTCAGCAGCCATTTGAAGTGTCAGATAGCAGTTTGAGAAATGGCTGTCTGGAACCCGTAAAAGCAATTTAATCAGGGGCGCCTAATTTTTCAGGGGGTTAAATGATGGATTTTGCAGTAGTGTCTCCCAGTAGACATTTCTTCCTTGTTCAGTAGGCTTTCTGTTGAATTCTCTAGTTCAGTCCCAGCATCATCCGGTCATTCAGAAATCAGTGTTGAAGTTGGCCAGTCGTAACTTTGCTGTCAGCTATTAAATAGGAAGTTAATAAAAAGTGTAGTAACTTGAGCAAATGGACACCTATGAGCCCAAAAGATGACTTTTCGGAATCGGTGAAGTTTAACGGTGAATCTCAAAGCTTCATTCCGAATTGTCAACTGAAGTTCAAAATATATATTTATTTATTTTTGCAATTTTAGCATTAAGTGGCGATTTTATATTTTTGGCGCCTTTTGCTAATTGCATGATAATGAATATTTTATTATTATTTATTTTTGAACTCTGAGTCAGTGGCAGTTCAACTGAAAGGCAACCAATCAGAGGTCTTCTATTTTCATCAGGGTTTTGAATTCTTGCAGTTCTCAAATTGATGCGAATTTCTTCTTATTTAAAGTATGGCGCCATCATTTATTATTCACAAAGCTTTCAAATAAAATTCGTATTTCTCAAGAGAAAATTCAATCTTAAGAGAAATTCGTATTTTTCAAAATAAATTCATATCTTCCAGAGAAATCGAATATTATCAAGTTTCAAAGGCATATTTCTTCAAAGCGAATTTTGTCAAGGGAAATTCGTATTTCTTCAAGATAAATTCGTGGTTTTATCAAGAAATAGAGGCGCGCATCTTCAAGGGAATTCATTCATTCAAAGGAATTCGCAAATTCATATTTCTTCAAAAGAAATCCGCAATCCTTCAGTAATGAAAGGGCGAATTCTTAAACTTCATAGGAATTTGTGTTTTCTCAAGGCAAAAGCAAATTCGTGGTTTTCAGAACAAAGGCGCAAATTTCAAGGAAATTCGTGGTTTTCAAGTTAAAGTTCACAATTGTCAGCAATTTGAAGAAATCTAGGGCGATTTTCACAGAAGAACATTCAAAAACGTCTTTTCCATCCATCAATCTCAGATTTCTCACAAATTCTAGTTCGCATGTTCCTGAAATTGGCGAAATTGACAAGTCTCAGTATCTGGATCATTCTCATATAATTTCCTCGAGTTAAAATTGTACGTTTGATTTTTCACGAATTTTTAACTTCAGAACGTTCGTTCTTGAGTTACTAATTTTCTCAAGTGAAAAGTCTTTGTGCGATCGAGAAGAAGTCATATTTTCGCATATCTGACGTTCTGGGTTGTCTTAGAATCCTTTTCTGAACAAAACCCATATCTCAGATTTTTCGCTGGAAATAATTCTTCGAAAGGCTATTTTGAACTCTCGCAGGCTATTTTTAGCTTCCAGAAATCTTGTCAGAACATAGTCAAGTTCACAGTCAATAGGCGAGTTTTCCAAAATGCAGTTCACTTAGCTCGAATACAGGATCAAAACGGTCCTTACTCATGATTTCCTCAGGTTGGTTGAGACAAATCTTCACAAAGTATTGCTAGAAGCAGTTCTAGATCCTGTCAAGATCAGAAGTTCAATTATTCAAAATATTGAGCAATCTGGCTTATTAGAGGCTGCTTCCATACCTATCTCCGTTCATTGTGTTGAATTCGTGATGTCTTGTATGAAGCATTACAATTCCAGTACTCGTGAGAAAGTGTCAGTTGACAGACGAGTCATTTGCAGTCTCAAACCTTTGGACATTGAAAGGGGTTTTGGCATTCCTCAACACCCGAACAGTTTGGTTATTTCCATGGAGCAGTGTGAGCAGGCATTTGATGCTGATGTGGACAAGTGTCAGAAGAAGATGGCAGAAAGATGGTTAAAACAAGCAAAGAACAGATTGCCAAACAATGTGGGTTGTGGTGAATACAAGGATGAGTACGCGATTCTAATTACACTCCTGAATCGTGTCTCAGGTCAAGCACATGCGAATGTTTTCCAGTCTTGGATGTATTACATTATTGGTCGCATCATTTCTGGGCAGGAGAATTATGACTGGGCATCCTTCATCAGCGATATTCTCCACAGGCAGATCACCGGTTTCCTAGTTGCCCATGAGTTTCACATGTGTTCATATCTCGTGTACTTGATCGCTTTTCAGGGTCAGTTCCGAGGACTAAACACCGTGGGCATTCTCAGTGTTCAGAAAGTCTATCAGTATTATGATCAGCTTGAGTTCACAAAGGCTGAACGTCATTTCAAGCGTGTTCACGAGGCTTTCCTGACTTATACAGTGAGGAATTTGGACCAGGAATTGCACGTTCGTATCTCGGTAGTTGCTAGGGCAGCAATGGATGGATGGGCAGATTGGTTTATTCAGTTCCCGACATATACCTACATCCGAGTATACGGATTCACAGGAAATCCAGCTATGCTTCCACGTTATCCTTCGGATAAGATGGTTTTTCAGGAGTTCCTAAGACAGATGCATGATGTTCATCGTCTTTTACGCCGCAAGCACAGACCATCTATCAACTTTCCTTTTCAGTTTGGAATGTATTGGTGCAAGTCGGCAATTGATGCTAAAGTTGCAGGGCAAGAGCTTGAGAAATATCATCTTAAGTATCTTGTTGAAGCACGTGCCAATGATCTTTTAGGTCATTACAAAACTCGCCTTGCTGGAGGTACATATCACGAGCCTTCTATGGAGGATTACATGCCAAATTGCGCAGATGACTTCGAGGTTTGCAGACGTAGTTATGGCCGCTTCTCTCTCTCACAAATTTCTATTTTTTTGTCAGAGGATGTGGGAGGTTTATCAGATGATGAGGGAGAGGTTCTTCCTCAGTTTTTCAGAGAGCAGGTTGATACACAACCGTTGCCAGCAGTTGATTGGTACGCCAAGGAATACGCAACGGTCAAGGAGAGGTCTAGTAGAGTTATTCAGAATCGTATACTTTACCTCGATAGCAAGAAGACCAGGAGGGTAAGTATGCCCAGAGCAGAGCCGCCAGTAGTGGTGAATCCTTCACTTCCTTCCTCGTCAAAACCTAAACAAAAGAAAAGGAGTAATCCTCCTAAGAAAGGTCAAGCGCATAACAATTCAAAGGGCAAGGCGCTTGCCACTGTTACACACATGGATCCTGACAGACAACCGGTCATAGAGCCAGTTCAGAGATCAGTTTAGAGTCCTTCAGTGCCTGAGGTTCAGCCTCAAGTTCCTATATCAGTTCCAGAGCAGTCGCCAGTCCCAATTCATATTGAATTGGATTTAGACTCTCCACCTCGCAGTGGGTCCTCTACACATTCACTTTCGTCGCAACCTCCTGTTGCTAGTACAGATCCTTCTAGTAGTATTAGCCGAGATCAATCTTGGATCGAAGCTCAGCTAGGAAGGAAGAGGAGGCAGCCATCCTATGTTCTCAATCATTCTGATTTTGATGAGGTTTATCAGGATGCGCCAGACAAGAGGGTGAAGAACATGGTTCACGTAGAGAGAAACACTGACATGGAGATCGTCGTCGAGATCCTGGTACTCCCGTGGGGAGGAGCTTGTGAGTTGGAATCTCGGATTTCTAGGTTATCACAGTTAACCTTGGTCGTAGCACACGCCAGTTCAGGTTGATCTACTGTAGGTTGCTACAAACAGTGCCAGGATAGAATATGAAGGATGGAGAAGATAAGGCAGCCCTGAGGCTGAAATCGACAGCTTCGCGAGTATATTTCTAGCTTTGTACATAGACCGAGGTCATTGCCACACTCCCGCCGATGCTTGAGTCTCCAGCAGAGCAAAGTCAACTTAATCATTTAGTTGCATATGGCAAGCGTTTGGATGAATGGGAGGAGGAGTTCGTTGCTAGAGGCCGTGCTATGCTTATAGAGTTATATCAGTTGCGGTACAATGCACGAGAGCTCCGTATTCGTCTCCAGGATGAGGAGCGAGATATGGCGATTAATAAACCCCGGGATGAGATTATGATTGCTCACCTGAGTGTGGCTTATGATACAGTCACAGATGCAGAGGATAGGGAAGCTATCTACTCTTGGAAAACACAGTTGGTTTTCAAGGTAAAGATAGAGGACACTTTGGCATCAGAGGTGGCTGAGAGTAGAGAGCACGTTACCAGTGCACTCCGGTCTGTGAGAACCTTAGTTTCTCGCTTGCCGTGCCGTTATCAGATCGAGGGTGGTGCCTATGTTGAGCTTACCAATGTTCAGTCAGAGCTCCAGGCACTCATTCATACCATTTTCAATGGGGAGACCGTTGGCTATAAGGTTACTCAGCTTACAGTCATGTCAGCATTGTTCGATGAGGCAACAAGGAGTAGGGGCGAACTTCAGTCCCAGATCACAGCTGGTGAGGATATGCTGCATCGACATAGCATTCTTCGACAGAGTCTCATAGCTCCAGATAGTGATACAGTTAACAATCTCGTTGAGGGATTGGTTGCTCGAGATCACGGACAGTAAACTTCAGTTCCCACCTCTCAGGATAGACATTACACACAGGAGTTAAACTTGATGTTACTTTCTCAAGTTAACTTGTTGTCTTGTCTCATGCATATCTATTCTTAGATTAGCCTTACACACTTGGAGTTTCTTTTAGGGTTTTTCGTTAACTGATGATAGTCTTCCAGTTAACCCGCTTTCAATAAGGACGTGCATGCTTGCACAATTGTCCATTTTTAGATTAGATGTTTCGGTTAACTGATGGTAGTTTTCCAGCTTAACTGTATAGTTTGCTTAATTAGGGCTTAGCAATAAATCTTGCATGCATTGCAAGATCATGAGTTAACACAAGGTGATTTTAGGGTTCCCTACACCTTGATGTATATAAATAAGAGCTTTTGCTCATTTGTAAATAACTTTTGCACGAGATAAATATATGCTGCGCCTACCTTGCCCTCAATATTGCTCTTTTTGTATCTCTTCATGTGTTTTTACTATTATGATGAATTGTTATGCCACATAGGGTTTCATGCAATTATAATGGTGAATTCTTTTTGTTTTGTGCATCTTTACCATTATGATCAATTGTTATGCCACATAGGGTTTCATGCGATTGTAATGATAAATCTGTTTTGTGAGTCTTTACTATTATGATCAATTGTTATGCCACATAGGGTTTCATGCGATTGTCATGGTAAATTCTTCCCATAGTTTAGATAAATCTGTTTTGTGCCTAACAAACTTGTTCAGATTGAGATAATAGTCGCACCACCTTGCCTTCAAATAGAGAAGTTGTACTTGGTTATCGTGTGTTGTCGTGGACAATAAACTAATTCGGATTGGGATAATAGATTCGCCACCTTGCCTTCAAGTAGAGAATCTGTATCCAGTTTATCGTGTGATGTTGTTACCAATAAACTTGTCTAGATTGAGCTGATAGATGCGCCACCTTGCCTTCAAGTTGAGAATCTATACACGTTTATCGTCTAATAGTCAATCCCTGCTCCATTTCCTCATGCTCTATTTTCTTGAGGAAATTGGATAGATTTAAAGTAGATAGCTTAGTTGTAGTTAATGATCTGCAAAACCAGAAAATCCTTAGCTGCAACGTTCTTGGTTTTCTTAACCTTGTGTCTCTTCCAGCTGAGAACAAAAAGATAGGACTTAGATTACTTTTCTTTTCCACACATTCCAGCACTATGAGGGAGCTTCCCCTCCTAATTTGAAGAGCACTCATTACGTAGTGTGCATAGCTGTCCGTACAAACCTGCACTCCAGAGGTGTTAGTTTTTACGCCAACACACTCCAACTTGGTATTGAGAAGATATGAAAGGAATTACAAGCTGTTCAAGAGATGTAATCAGACCTTATACAATGGACTTTAACTCACTACCTACTATATGCTAATGACTGAAACTCAATGCTTAATTGCTATGACTGAATTTACATTGCATAAGCAAATTTATTGCTTTCTAGATGACTTAAATTACATTTATGATATGCTGGTTACATTTGATATGAACTCTATATGAGTAGATGACTGTAAATGCGATGCAACAAAATGTGGAACCTGGAAATTCTGTAGCAGCCACCATAAAATGATTCGATTCCCTTTATTGAAGATGTCAATGCGTTCAAGAATGCTGCGCCAATACTCTTTGACCCCACACGACCCTTGGAGAATTTTATTGGAATTTTTATAGCCTTTCTAAACCAAAATCGCCCCTTCATAAGAGGGTCACCCCTGCTTGCCTGGCAATATTTTAGAAAAATAAATACAGCCTCTAAACTCCTCGAATTTGTTATGAAAATGATTGCCAACACCAAAGGAAGCAATCCCTCAAGTGCCCACAAAATTATATCTCCTTATTGAAGAGCAACGAATGAAAATGTGATTTCTCTCATGGCTGATTTGCAGACTGAAGCAAAATTGCAGACTTCAAATAACTTCCCAAACTCTTCCAAAAATGATTGCAATTAGCACAATGAGAAAGACTGAAGTATCTTCCTCCACTATCCAACTAGGGTTGGTGTTGCACAACCCAAATTGGCACTTAACTAGCTAGGTTTGGTCTTTCACAAACGAAGACTAGAAAACAATAAGCTAAGCATTCAGCTTCAGCAGTGTAGTAGAAAGGTGTATTCAACTCAAGATGTCCAAATGCATAGCCCAAGCCTCTTTTTATACTTTTTCAACCTCATCACCAAGAAACTTCTAGAAGATTCCAAAAATATTCCTTAAGTGACTTTATTATTTTATTATTAAGTCACTTAAGTCACTTTTTATTATTAAATTAATTAAATAATAAGTCACCCCTTTTGATATTTTATTTTATGGGAATAACTTAATAAATAATTAATTTAATAACATCTCTTGATTTAATTAAATCAGCAATTAAGCTATCCTCATAAATTATCAATAATTTGGACAACTTGATTAAATAATTCAATTAAATCACCATACCTCCAATTCGGAGACATGACACTATCGGTGCACCTAGTAGTCCCGCCGGTGGTGCTGGCAGTCCAGCCGATCCAAATGGCAGTCCTACCAATGGTGCTAGTGGTCTTGTTAGTGAGGATGGCGGTCATCCCAGTGAAGTTGGTTGTGTCGTCGGTGGTGCTGGAAATCCTGCCGATGGAGATGGTGGTCCTCCTAGTGCACTTGGCATTCTTGTTGATGCACTTGGCGATGCAACTGCCACCGATGGTGCAACTGATACTGCCATCGACGGTGCAACTAATACTACCACCGATGGTGTAACTGATACTGCCACCGATGGTGCAACTTATATGGCCACCGATGGTGCAACTGATGTTGATGCAACAGGTACTACCATCAATGGTGCAACTGGTATGACCACTGATGGTGCTAGCAGTGTGAATTTCGTTGGCTGCAAGGGTGGTAGTCTGATGGTAGTCGTCATTGAGATTGCTTTGTCTATGTCCATTTTTGGTTCTAAAAGTGCATCCCCTGCCACCAATACCTCCTCTTTTGTCAGTGTTGTGGTGGCCGATGTTGAGGTAGACAACTCTATGGGCTCTTCCTCCTCCTTTGCATTATCACCCAATGCCTCCACCGATGCTTCCCTCTATTTCCTCCTCCTCCTCGGATGGGATGACTCCTCTCCTCTGGTGGTAATGTCTAATGATGTCCAGTAAAATGTAGTGGGAAACAATGGGTTTATGTGAGCCATCGGCTAGAACTTTCCCCATTTATCAGCAGGGGCCTGTGTATGGATGGCATCTAATAGAAGGGCCATGCATGCTGCATCATGTAAAATGTCTTATTCTTCTGTGATAAAAACTCCTTGATTCTCTTTGATAGCAGCCTTGCCCAATTATACACCTTTTTGATACTGAGCCCTAACATATAATCAATCATCCATATGCAATGTTTGAAGCTCGGCAGGCTCCCGTTAGTCTACACGTCATCAAATCCATAATGTAGTTCCACTTCGGTGTGACCAAGAAGTTTTTTCTCAACCCTCGGTTACCAACATTCGAAATGCTATCTTTCTCCTGTTGGGTGAGGTCGGCTCTGCAAGTAGACAAGGCAGCACAATTATTGTTCTTTAAAACTTGGGATTTCGAACCATACCTCAGACAATTGATTATACACTACGACAGACATGGGCACAAGTCAGTCATCAATTATAGAGGATGCCGGGTGACCATTTCATATGTGTCGTTTGAGCTTACTAGGGTGTTCGAGATACCCTCTCCAGGGGCTTCAACTGCCAAGCCCTCGGAAAATATGTCATGGCAGATGAAGGAGAACCTCCTAGTGAGGATATGTAGATCTGACGTCATGCAACAGGAGTGAAATAGTATCTGGAGTGCCGGCAACAGAGGGCTATAGAAGAACTTCCTTGGCAATGTTGAATGGAAGTGCATGCTAGATTTGATTGTCGGCTAACTGGTGCAACTAGGGTGTCAAACATTGCCATGTGGATGATTACCTTGATGACGAGGTTGTACTCACGAAAGGTATAAAATTGGGTGACCTTGCTCTCGAAACGGATTTGAGAGTTCTTGTGCTTAAGTCACAAATCCTTTTATATGACACAACATGCCATAGGGCTACTGTTAGATGCCATTTACACTTAGGTGTCAACAAACAATTGGGGGAGGTTGTAGCGAGTTGGCCAATTGGATGCAGGATGGTCGACTGTGTTTTATTGGGCAAATTTAGGGGTGCAAATGGTTGGCAAAGAAACACCCCACTCGGCACCATCAGGGAAGAGGAGGAAGACAAATATTTCACCACCCTGACTTGAGTGGAGATGACCATGAGCAAAGTGGAGATGATGGTACACAAAGTGCAAAGGAGGCCATCGAGTTATCTTCTTCAGAGGAGGAGATGAGCATGGAGGAGGTCTCTCTAGTGGGAGACACGGGCTCATAGGAGGTCGAGGAGGCAATCCCTGTGGACCCAGTATTGGAGCCTCAACCCGCCATATTGATACATCCGACAGCCATGCCCGTACCGCCACTAGTTGCATCGTCCGTACCACCAATAGTTGCAATAGACGAGGGTGCAGAGAAGGACGCAGAGATTGATGTGTGCTTGGGAGAGATGGGTGCACTGGCAGACACCCCTCCACCATCGCCAGAGGCACCCCAAGAGCCACCCCATGACTCAACCGAGATAGACGTCACTCACCCACTCGCTTCACAGATAGAACCACCCTCACAGTCAGAGTAGCCAAGTACACAACTAGCGCCACCAGATCCAAAAATAGCTTGGCTCATCATGAGGCTAGCCCAACCACCTCCATAGCCGGCTTCACAGTCAACCCAACCAGCCTCATGAACAGTTTCACAGATAGCTCGACCACCCTCACGGCCAGCCTGCAAAGCACCTCCACGACCAACACAAAGAGAGGCACATCTAGGGGATGTAGAGTTTAGTGAGGATGAATCACAGGGGCTCTTTTAGATTAGCTATCCAGACCCTCACAACCCCTCGCTGCAATACAAATATATTTGAGTGAGGTACAGGGGATGGCACGGGTCATGTACGACGTGGGGGAGATAGGACAATAGTTAACCACAGGGCTCAATCCTTTAATAGCGCAGGAGGCTAAGAGGATCTTGGCCTTTATGCAGTGTAGGTGCGAGAGTGAATTTTTTCAGTGTTTCATTTCGCGAGGATGGCCAGGGGTGGAGACCGAGGAGATGTTGGTTTCCTGGCAGCCAATCCAATCCACTGCAAT
>VDFB02385908.1:0-97803 GCA_007258455.2 Sequoia sempervirens | reverse complement strand
TGAGTGTTGCTGGAAATGCCTTCAGCCACTGGTCGGGGTCATCCTGCCCGCTGGCTATCCAGATAGTCTCGCATGTCTTGCAATGCCGTACGGGATCCTCAGAGCATTCCCCAGGAATTTCGGCAGCTTTTGCCGATCCGGATGAGCCATCTTTACCGGTTGACCTCCTTGTTGACCTCCTTGTGTTTTGGACCCGATTAGACTAGTGGATTCCTCGCTACGTCCCTGTGCGTCACCAGCACTCTCGGCCACGTATGAGTCACTGCCACGTCCTCCGTCAGCGTCCGCAACACCGTGGGTCTCCTCAGGATCCCGCCGATGCTCTCTCTGCCCTGGGGTCTTAAGATCTGGCCTTCCCCTCCTTAACTCGTTCAATGGATGTGTCTATTCTTTGCAAATTTTCATATGTTCTTTTTATGCTCTGATTGATTTCAATTAAGTCCTCATCTAGTTCCTTACCGACTTGCCTTAGTCGTCTTCGCCGATTTTCTTGCTCTTGTAGTCTGAGTGATCGCCAAACTTGTTCTTCCGAAGTCCCGTGCCCGTCAGGTACTCTATTCTTATCTTTGTTCGGCCGTACGGGCATTTAGTTGTTCAAGCGATCATTGCTGGTTGCCGGAAGTGCGGCGCCGACTAGTATCCCGTTCTTCCTCTTCCCGTTTGTTTCGGTCTTCACAGCGTTGCACGATTTGCTGCCTTCGGCGCTCGCGATCCTCTTCTTCACGCAAGTCTTGCAGAATAATGAAATGGCGGGCCAGCAACCTGGGCATGCGGTTCAGGAGGTGGTTCACCTCGTCGTTCACTTCCAGCCGATCCCAGATGACTTCCTCAGGGATCTCCCGAACGAGGGATTCCCTACGTACGTGATCACGGAGCGAGATTTTCCACAAATTTACCAAATCTTCTGTCAATGAGTCTTCTCGTTCCTCATTAGCATTTATAGGTTCTTCCGCTGGTTGACCCATTACGCTGCCATGGTGGATGATGCCCTAGTCCGTTCAGGCAACGGCGCCAAATGTTTGCCTACGGAATGGGATTCTAATCTGACGTACTACTGGCAAACTTGTAATATGCAGAACATAGGATAAAACAGTAAACTGAAAGATATCATAGTAAAATGCCAGAAACTTTATTCATTCTCAGGAATATCATGTACAAAGAGTATCACAATGCTTACAGTATAACCATCGGCAACAAAACTCATTCCTTATTATCTCCCGACTACACCCACCCGACTACATATAACGCTCGGCGGTGGTTAGACAACCAACCGACACGACGTTTCATAACAACATTACATTAACATTAATCTAAACATATTTTCCCGAAAGTACATGACATTACATGACATTATTATTCTTTACTAACTATTGTTTTATTTGACAATTGGCCGACTACGACCGAGGCCGACTACGGCTGACAACAAGGTAAAATATCCGACTAACATGTACTTGGTCGGCCATGAGTCATAAGTAAATAAGACTTTAGTTAGTGAGTCATAAATAAAAAAGACTTTAGTTAATGTTAATATTTTCTATGTACTTGTCATGTTAGTTAGTTGTCTCAAGAATTAAGTTCTCGACAAAGCAATTAGTTATAATGAAGGGACGCAACGATTGGTCTCTCAACCACTGCTAGCGTACTATATGTACTTGAGTCATGTAGTTAGGAAACACTGTTACTATTTTTATGCTTATGTTCATGAATGTTATGTTCTGGAGAATCTATGCTATGATGTAATTGCTGCTATACTTAAGGAATGAATATATATTTGTTTTGTGCAATTTCCATGTGATTATTTTATTCTATCACTGCTATTTTGTATTTCCGTTTACTCTGTAATTCACTTTACCATGTAGCGAGTAAACAACAAGATCATCTACAGGTAAGTTCTCTTCAATCCTCCATCCTGCGATTTCTCTCTTCATTACCTACAACTCCCTTTTGAAAATCAATGGCACAATGCACCAATGAACTTTACAAGTTGCTTGCTTCTAATTATCACTTCCAACCTGCAATAACAAGTTTGAAAGCAACTCCCCAGGAAAATCCACGTCCAACCTTTGCAACTCCAAATTATCGAACTGAAAAATCAAAACAACATAGTGTAAAATCAATTCTTTGCAACCACTATCTCTCGCAACTGGAAACTCTCCAATTCCACGACCCCAACCTGGAAAATCAATTATTTTTTATAAATTACAAATGTTGACTCTCCAATGCATGTTTGCACCACTTCTAGGAAGACAGACCTCCACTAGCTGGCACATTCATTCTCTCCATTCACAATAGGAATCCAAATTCAAATTTTCCCAACATGCACATCATGGGTGTTCCATTCTTGTCTGCAGCAAATAAGACAAATTAAATAAAATGCAACATTTCATAACCCCCAAGAAATCTCACGCCCAAGTTTGTTTTTTGCCAGTTAACATTTAAATTGCATTTTCCAACACTTTTCCCAATACAATTTTGCAACCAAAATTTTGTCCAATTATTCAAATTCTGATTTTTGGACAAGAAAATCAAAATATAACATAAAACATTAGTCCAAGCCATGTCACATCAAAATTTAATTCTTTTTGGTTGATGCAAGATTGTCTTCAACCACAAATGCCCCAACATCAAACACCCATGGTAGAAAGAAAAGTGACCCTGTCACTTGTCAAGAGGATAACCAAGACGGTTAACCTTAGCTTCTGAGAAACAAGATGAGTCTTCAACAGGTCTTCTAAACCATTTTTACCAAGTACTCAAAGTATTGCTTATGCCTAGTGTTCCTACTCACCCTGTTGTCCAAAATTGCCTCTATCTTCTTCTTCTCTGAAGTAGGTATTGGTATATATAATTATTCACCTATTGTACCTTTATCACTTTCAGCTTCATGAAGCTTTTTTAGATCTGAAATATTAAATATAGGTGAGATGTTAAGCTCACGAGGCAACTCTACTTCATATGCATTTACCTGAATCATGCTTGCTTACAATTTTGTAAGGCCCAAACTTCTTCATTTTCAGCTTGTTGTAGGTACCAACTAGAAATATTTCTTTTCTCATGTGTACCTTTACCTCATCACCAATTTGAAACTCCTTATGTCTCCTCTTCAAATCAGCTTTAGACTTGTACTGAAAATTCATTTTAGTGATGTGCTTTCTTACCTCTTCATGTGATCAGCAAAGTCATTTGCTTCTACACTTTTCTTTTCACTTTTATCCATCCTTAAATCTGAAACATCTCTTAGGATACTGCCATAAACTATTTGAAATGGAGATTTACCTGAACTCCTATTAGCCGAGTTGCTATATGCAAATTTAGGTTGAGGTAGAACCAAATCCCACCCCTTTGGATTGTCTCCAACTAGACTTCTCAACAAATTGCCAAAGCTTTTATTCACCACCTCTGTTTTCCCATCCATTTGAGTATGATAGGCTGAACAAAACTTCAAATCAATCCTTAGCTTCTTCCATAATGTCCTCCAAAAGTATCCCACAAACTTTGTGTCTATCCGAAACTATGCTTTGCGGTAGACCATGTAGCCTCACTACTTTCCTGAAAAAAAGCTCTGCGACATGCACAACATCATTAATCTTTTTACATGGAATGAAATGAGTCATCTTGGAAAATATATCTACCACCACAAATATTGAATCATATCCCTTTTGGGTCCTTGGTAAACTAAGAACAAAGTCCATACTAATATCTTCCCATGGCCTCTCGGGTACCAAGAAAGGCTGATATAAACCAGTGTACTGACTAGTTCCTTTTGCCACTTGACAAATCCTACAATGTTGCACATATTTTCTGATATCTTGCTACAACTAAGGCCAATAATATTTCTCTCCAACAAGTGCTATGGTTTTATCAAAACCAAAATGCCTTGCAAGTCCTCTAGTATGTTTTTGCTTAACCAAATTCATTCTCATTGAATTTATAGGAATGCACAATCTATTATCTCTGAATAACATAACATCTTGGATTAAATAATCCAACCACTTTGTCCTATCTGCTGCAATAGGTTCTTTGCAAGCTCTCCAAGCCTCTCTAAAATCAAGATCCTCTTTATACAACTCCTTCAATTCATTGAATCCAACAACTTCAACCTGCATTTCAGTTAGCAAACTTTGTCTTCTACTCAATGCATCTACAACCCTATTAGACTTCCCACTTCTATGCTTCAAAACAAATGTGTAACTTTGCAAAAATTCTACCCATTTCATATGCCTTTGATTTAACTTCCCTTGACTATTCAAATATTGAAATGCTTGATGATCAATAAACAAAACAAACTCCTTAGGAAAAAGATAGTGTCTCCACTTTTTCAATGCTTGAACAATAGCATAAAATTCCTTATTATAAACTGAATATTTCTTCTTTGCATCATTTAACTTCTCACTAAAGTAAGAAATGGGTTTACCTTCTTGACTTAGAACAACTTCAATGGCATTACCACTTGCATCACAATCCACTTGAATTACCTTACTAAAATCGGGAAGTGCTAAAACAGGCTGCTCCATTTCTTTAGCCTTCAACAAATCAAAACTACTTGCTGTCCCTGTAGTCCATCTGAAATCTCTTTGTCCCCTCTCATGGTCTTAGTTAGTGGTGCACAAATACTATTGAAACCTCTAATAAACTTCTTATAAAAACTTGCCAAACCATGAAATGATCTCACCTCTGTAGCACTTCTAAGTGTAGGCCATTCTAAGATAGCTTTCACCTTTCCTGGATCCATCTTGATTCCTCCTCCTGAAACAACGAATCCCAAGTATACCAACTCCCTCTTCATAAAGTTGCACTTCTTCAAGTTAATGAGCAACTTCTCTCTCAACTTTTCAAAAACAAATCTGATATGCATCAAATGTTGTTCTAATGTCTTACTAAATATCAATATGTCATCAAGATAAACAATAAAAAATCTGTCCAAAAACTCTTTCAATACCTCATTCATCAATCTCATAAACGTACTAGGTGCATTGGTTAGTCCAAAAGGCATGACCAACCACTCATACAAACCTCCTTTAGTCTTGTATTTTGTCATCCATTCATCTCCTTCCCTGATTCAGATTTGATGATAGCTGCTCCTCAAGTCAATCTTGGTGAAGTATTCAGCCCCACTCAAACAATCCATGATATCATCCATTCTTGGCAATGGAAACCTGTATTTGATAGTGATCTTGTTTATAGCCCTTGAATCCATTCACATTCTCCATTCTCCACCTTTCTTTGGTGCCAAAACAACAGGCACTGCACATAGTCTTAGGCTCTCTCTAATCAAATGCTTTTGTAACATTTCTTTCACTTGTCTATTTAGCTCTTCAATCTCTATAGGAGACATTTTGTGGGCTGCCTTGTTAGGAAAACTTGCTCCCGGTATCATATCAATTTGGTGACTTATCCTTCTCACAGGTGGCAATCCTTTTGGTGCATTATCTGAAACAATCTCATGAAATTCATGCAACAAATCTGCAACTTCTACAGGAAGATCTTCCACTTTTTCTTGGTTAGCTTTTGGAATCAAAGAAAAACAAACATTTTTCAAGCTTCATGCCATCTAAAAGCTTCCTGGAATCAACTACAGAAATCCTTGCAATGCTGCAAACCTTACCCATTCCCTCTTTAAATGGCTTCAATTTATGTTTTACTCCATCCTTCCTTAATGAGTATGTGTTAGCATACCCATTGTCCATGGCTTTCTTGTCAAACTACCAAGGTCTCCCTAACAAAACATGACAAGCATCCATAGGAATAATGTCACACAAAATCTCATCGAAATAATGTTGTACCTGTTGATGCGTGTTTTATGACACACCGAACACTCTAGAATAAAGAGTCCAAAGACGCTCTATCCTCTCTTGAAAAATTACCTCTTATGCTAAGATTGCTAGAAAGGTCATACGGTAATTCCAATGTTTCGTTTGGGGGGATGGTCAAGCTCAATGGATGATGTAATATGCTGATTTCACAAAGGGACCTTGGATAATGAACTTACTCAAAAGTAGGGATTTGGATTGATGTGACGTTGAATGCTCTTGTATTTTGGGATTTTCAGTTTTGAGATAAAATAAAAGAAAAAGGGATGAGGGTTTAGAAACTAGACTTACGCTAAACTACTCCTACGAACTTAAGAGACAAATGTTGGATAGTGAAATTTAAACCAATCTTTGCTTTGCCAAGCACAATGACTACAACTAGACAAAGATGGTGCAATCTTCAAATGGGATTTACGAACAATGTCCTATTACACAATACCACCATCAATTCGAACAATGTATATAGGTAATAGAATTCAAGTTAAACAATTTCAACGTTCAGACTAACCTTGCACATCAAATTGAAAATCATTCAATTGAAAAAGGTATGAACTAACGTCACTATTTCCAACACTATCAATCTTTCATTCACCTAAAGAAATGTTAAAACTAATTTACTTTATTGAAGAAATTATGAAACCATGCAAGCTCTCAAAATAACAAATGCTCAACTCTGAATCAAATTATTATTTGAATAGCACTAGTAGCAACAATTTCACAAGTCTCTCCCTGAATGAATGAAATGCGTGGGGTTTATATAGGCACCCCAATTACAAAGCAACGGCCCAGATTGATTTGAGATCAATGGCCAAGATTATTTCAAGAAACCCTAACCCTAAAAGCATAACCAACTCAAAGGACACATGGCACAAGCATTGGAGTATGGCAAACAATGACACCTTGTGAATCACTCGAGCAAATGAGAATCCAAAATGCAATTCCCCTTGGATCGCTCCCTAGCTGCAAATGCAAGAAATTTCGCTAACACCAAATCCAGCTCCTCCATTGATATGCTCGGCATAGCATCCAGTTGCACTCCCATTATGTCCAAGGTTTCAAGGCACTGGGTAAAAGTACTTTCCCACCTATCTTCCTGCTTTTGAAAGCTATCCATAAAGGTCAAAAGGGAAGACATATCATCAAGCTGATTCTCTGTAACAATCTGCACTTCCTTGAAGTAAATATTCATTACATTTTTCTTCAATCCTTCTAAATCCAAGCCATTCGCATCATGATGCTCCTGCCCTGTTAATCCTTCAAGAGAAGTGAGGATTTTAAACTGAATTTTTTCAATTGCATTCCGTATAACGGCACATTCTTCCTTCATTCCATCATATATCTTCCTTTTAGCCAATAAGGAATGATACCGCCTGCTGAAATCATACGAGGCTCCTTCCTCAATAACCCCTTCTTGGATTAATACTTGTAGGGAAACTTCTTTTAAAACCTTCAAACGAGGTATCACTTTGTCATTTACGTACTGAAAGTCTTCCCAATTGTCTTCAATTTGACCAATTATTGTCATAAGCAAGGCAGATCTGTCATAAGTCTGAGCACATTTCTCCAAGAATTGTTCCATCTATTTTGAGATATTGTTGATCCAACTCTTAGTTGCTTGGCTTGTGATCCTCATAGCTTCAAGAGTATCAATGGATTCTGGAGGAAGAGATGATGGAGGAATAAAAGCTTCACTTTCTCGATGCAAAGGGGCTGTTAGCTGCTGAATGAACCCTATCAGCCTTAAATTTTCTGATTCTAGCCTTCCCTTCTTCTCCTCTATTTTATCGAACTTCTCCTTGATGGCCTTGGAAGTGTCTGCTAACTCATGGAAATCCTGTTCTATTGTGGTTGGCCCAATGTCCAACGTTGTAACTTCATAATCCATTGGAGTAATCTGATCTCTAGGTTTGTCAGCTTTTGGGACTGCAACTTGTAAGATTCGGGATCCTGCTTCATTCCTGGCTTTCCTTATTGCTCAATGTGGCGTAGGTAAGAGTAACTCCTTTTCTCAATCTGTTGATCTGATTATCTGCCCACTCCCTAGAATAAGCTATGATATCCTTCATTAATATGTCCAAATCAGCCAACTCAGGTTGTATCCAGTTGGGCAACAAGATAGGCTTATCTCTTTCCTGTTCAAATTGAGGATGCATGTAGTCTCTGTTGTCCTTTACCTGGTCAGGTATAGGGAATAAGTCACACCTTTTTACAAGTTCAATTGAAATTCTGGACCAGATCTTCTTCCTGACTCCATATTCGTCCACCAAGTTAGACCAATAGTCTTCAATCTGCATAACATGAAGGGACTTCTTCCCATGAACTCTCAAGTATGGATCATAATCAGACCTTGGATTATAAAGGCCGAACTTATAAAATTGCAACTCTAACTTGGCTGCCTTGGCTGATTGCAATGAGGGGCAGACTTCTAGCATTTTCCCAATTGCAACAGGAAAATCCACTCCTTGTTTGTTCCTTTTCCCTTGAATAGAATCTATACACGCCAATTGCCTTGCAACTTCAAGCATAACAATCTTGTCTGTTGGATACCGAGGAAGTCTATGCAGAGCATCTGAGAATCCATGAACTCTTATGTATGTAAAGGTTGGGAACTGGATGAACCAAGACCCGAATTTGTCAAGCATCACCATAGCCTCCTTAGATAGCCTTTTTTGAACTGCTCCTTGAAGCACTCGCGTGATATACATAAGGAAGGCATCATTGGTTATCTTATAATTGTCCTTGTAATGCAGCTGGAGCTGCGGGTAACAATCATATGCTTTGAGCTGATCTTTTCGAAGTCCAACTTCCCCTTTGCAAATCAATCCTCTATACTTAGTAAACCGTGCCAAGATATAAACCACGTAGGAGCTCATATAGAAGGTTTTGGTCTTCTCCAAGTTTCTCAACTGGAAATCAATGTTATCACTTATTAACTTTTCCCAATTTATTGCTTCCATTCCCAATACGACCTCCTCCACATATGAAAACATTCATACTTCGAAGAAAGCTCCCTGAGAAGTACCCATAATCCTGTTCAGCATATGGATCATGTCACTGTATTCTGGTTTAAAATCTGTGCAAATTAATCTTTTTGGCAACTTAGAGCGATGTCTTTTGGGTTCCTTGATCCAGTTAGAATTGACTATGTCCATACATGATTCTTTGGCTTGATCAAACATGACCTGTGATTCCTTTTGAGTCCTGTTCAACATTTTTTGACGATGAGGAATACCAAATACTTCTTTGATTGAATCCTCCGTGAAGTATTGAAATATTCCGAGCCAAATTTTTTCAATTTTCAAATTACAATCAGAAATGCAACACACCCGTTAGGGTTAGATAAATCAAACCAACAGTTACAATATAACTCTTTGCCAAGAATCCGCACTCAATCTCAACAAGAGAGAGGTTGTCATATGGCAAGAGGATCGTTAGTACATTAATCAGAACTGCAACTGGAAGTAACTCTAACAAAGAATGGCGCCAAGTGATGGCGAGCATATGGTCAGAGGGTCTTAATTGAAATGCTTATACAAAAACTCTAACCAAGAATGCGCCGGCGAACGACGAGCATGTGGTCAGAGGATCCCTACCATCTAATATACTGAAAGCAAACTCAACACCAAGTATGTGCTACCCAATTCCATAATGGAAATGAGGCGACCATATGGCGGAGCAATTACATGAAATACAATACTGGAAATGGAGCTCAACGCCAAGTATGTGCACTCCTATCCAAGATGAATAGGCGCTATCATATGACGGAGCAACTAAAAGTAAATACAATAGACTGAGCAAGGATCAGTCTCTTCCACGAAATGTGGGAAATATAATAAAGAGCTTACAAATGTGAATATTGGCTGGTTAGTACTACTAACAGCCTTACAATATAATATATCTCCTGCAAGCACGATGGATTATAGTGATAATCAAACTGCTGAAATGTAGAGCTACTCCAGAATGATTAATATGACTAAGATAAACAATCCCAGCCCTATTAATAATTTTACTAAGTCTGATATGACAGATCTGCAGTTAAAATGGTGAAATCAGCAACTCCAGAACTCACTTAAATGCTCATATCTCTCTCAATACTCACTCATTTAACTTGAAATCAGTTGCAAAACATTCTAATGATGATGACAATGAAGATGGATCACAAAAACTTCTCACAAAGACCCCTATTTATTTTGCACGACTTCCAAAGCACTTACGAAGTGAAATTGCCTGCAAGCAAGGGTGATTTACTTTAGATAATTCATAGACTTCAAATAAAATTTTGGAAACTTGCACATATGGTCACCCTACATAGGAAAATAGATTGGAACAGTACCCAGAACAATATTATTTTTGTTTCTTGAGTTGTGAGTAAAAACAACCTATAGCCATACAAACCAGCAACTCTAAAATTGATAGAAAATACAATAACTCAACTATGGAATGTGAGAAGAACCAACTACAATGAAAGGAAACCAACTACAACTAAACCTCTCAACTAGTTGTTGTCTTTCAAGCAAGAAGTCGAGCCAAGGCTAGGAGGCATTCATTCCTCGAAGCAATCCCAAAGCCAATCCGGCAGCATAACTTTGCAAATTCATCAGATGCCAAAATGAGGACCCAAAGCTCCCTTTTATAATTTTGAGAGGACCCTCCAGAAGCTTCCAGAAGGTGCGCCCTAACTTCAAGATGTTTTTAGGGTTTTTGACTTGACCCATTCTTCCTTCAAAATGGCGTCCTTTTTCATGAAGGCAATTTTTCTTTAATTTAAAATTATCATTTCTCCAAAAGTTGGCGTCCCTTTTCCTCTTGAGCAATATTTGGCTTTTAGAAATATTAAAATATTTCCTCCATGTGAAAATACCCTTCAATGTCCCCCTTTTAAAACAATATTAATTCATGATGCTAGAACAAGGAATTATAATGTTAAATTATAACATTATAATATAAAATATTATATCACCATGGAAACGCATCAGAAGCCAAATTCAACCATACCGTCTGAACTGACTGCCAAAGTGGAGCCAACTGATTAGGAGTCAACAAGTCAACTGCTAAAAATAGAATTTACTAAAAATAGTAAATTCATGTAATTGCTCAGAATGTCGAACTGAAACCACCAATGCGAAGCTCTCAGAAAACCCAGAAGGAATCCGCAATCCAAGTTCAACAATTCCAAAAGAAGACTCCGCAAAAAGACGAAAACATCCTCCAAGAAGTTTGGAAACCCTGATTTGAGCTTCTGCTTAGCCTATGAGTTTCCAGAAATAGGCTAAATCCAAATGAAGAGCGTAGGGCTAAATTGGGGACATTACAAGTATGCCAAAGTGATCCCATTAGGTGTTTTAATGGACCTTGTCTGTGGATTGTATCTTCTGGCTCACTCAACCATTAGCTCATTGCACTGAACTGCTGGTGGAAATCCTGCTGCTTGATGAAGTCTAGACTTAACGATGTTAGTTGCAATAGGTGTGGGCATTTCGTACTGAGTACCAAACATCCTTTTCTTGTGTTGAATCGCATTGAACTGCTCAAAGTTGGTATCCGCTATCTTCTTCCACTTCGAGGACAATTGAGATTCTAGATAAAATTCCTTGAGGACTTCCTTTACTTGGGCTTTTCTAACTCCACCTCCTACGTTCTTTGAAGTAGACATTGTGCCTGTACGAAGCTCGAAGTTAGAAATCAAAGAAAACAATTTTATGGCTGGAGAAATTTTTAAAATTAATTAAAAAGTCCAGAACTTGATTGAAAAGGCTGATTAAAGAATAAATTCTTAATGAAATTTTATCCGCCTTTATTGTTTTTAAAGAGCATTCATGGAATTTTTAAATAATTTTCTGGATTTTTAAAGATTTAAACTGAAGTTTTCTCAAATCCAAGATGAAAAATCCTTTTCCCTTCTTTAAATTCGCCAGTAATAACCTTGCAGCTGCTTGAGAAATTTGGAAATGGAAGAGAAAAATCCAACCCTATGTTCTGGAATCAAAAATCTCTTTGCAGCTGAAAAGAAAAAAACGTCCTTAGCTTGAGAGGAGCTTACCTGTGAGAAAATTCGACTTGCAAATAATGAAAAATAAGCTCACAAGGCCTTCTTTTATAATAAAATCTTTCCATATTGGTTTAGGTCGACTTCTTCTTTAATTGGGTGCCTTTGGTTTAAAATGAAAAAGCAATCTTATCTCTTTTTTGATTTTTTGACTTTTCAACCAAGGGCGCCCTTTCTCAATAATTGATAACTTTTTAATGAAATTTAAGTTATTTAAAACTTCTTGCCTTGTGCAAATTCGACCCCCAAGTGGATTTATTCACTTACCAACTAGATTTTTCAACCTTTCATCAAGGTAACTCTTTGCCTTAGTCAATTTCTTCAATTTTCACCTTGGAAGTTGTTGGCGTTTAAATTCGCACCTCTGGAATGCGGATTTGAAAACGGATAGCTATGCACAGATAAACTGCTCTTCAAATTAGGAGGGGAAGCTCCCTCTTGCTGATGGTGTTTGAAAGAAAGTAAACTAAAACTAAGTTGCCTATCTTTTTGGATCAGCTTAGAGCACAAGGTTTTTTAAACACAAACGCCGCAGCTGAGATTTTCTGATAAGAAGTTCAACTACGACTAACTTAAACTAAAGACGTTCCTAACCTCTCAAGTAATAGCAGAGCAAGAGAAGTTAGAAATTAACAAGGCAGATTTTCTGACAAAATACTTTAACAATCTCTCTCTCAACAAACAACTACACACTTCACTGTAAGCTGAAATAAAGATCATAAAAGCATAACATAGATAACGGAAATCTGAGATTTTAGACCAAGGCAAAAGAGGCTCATGATTTCATTACTCAAATCTCTGAAACAAAAACTCCCTTCTAACATGCCTTGAACAAGAAATTGCAGCTAAGGAGGCTTGCAAACTTATTCTTAACACAATAGAAAACAGCAATCTTACTAACTCCTTGTTGGCTAAAGAGGCTCAACAATTTGCTTATCACAATACAAATGAACAATACTTGAGCAACAAATAGAAGGCACAATAGGCTCAGCGTTTTGTTCTCACTAGCACGGTTAAAGAAAAATAAATGAGCAAAGGCTCTTATTTATAGAGAAGCAGAGGAGTAGGGAACCCTAAAATCTCCTTGCTTTCACAATCTAGGGCTTGCTCAGCAAGCAAGCTTTATTACTAAATCTAGAAAGAAGAAACCCTAAAAAGCAGAAAAAGCGGGAACTGCCAACTATTACATCTTATCTTCTTTCTATCCTCAAAGAATGGATAAGGATTATTCCAAGAATAGAAAGAAAGCGGAAAAGAAAGCTTCTAGAAGAAAGCTGCTTTAAAACTCGATCACATCCGCTAGGAAGTTTGAGATTGTGTCCCGGTTCGGTGCATCTATACCATCAACAGCAAAACACCGCTTTTCAAGAATATCTTCAGCATCTGCAATAGATCTCT
Source organism: Sequoia sempervirens (assembly GCA_007258455.2). Classification (NCBI taxonomy): domain Eukaryota; kingdom Viridiplantae; phylum Streptophyta; class Pinopsida; order Cupressales; family Cupressaceae; genus Sequoia; species Sequoia sempervirens. The sequence goes on along the minus strand of VDFB02385908.1, from coordinate 84,549 downwards.
GGAAATCTTCAATCTCATTGGCCGCTTTATTGAACTTTGCTGACATCATTGAAACATGACCTATCCTTCCACCAACTGGGCTGCAACTATGAACAACATTCTGGAACTGATTTTGTACTTCCTCAAGCCTGACGTAAGAACCATCCTCAAGACTGTACTGAGAGGGGATCTCTATGACAAATTCGCTGATGAAAAGGAGAGCTTCAACCACCCTTTGTCTGTAGGTGATGAATTCTTCAGATATTCTCTCATAAGTTTTAATTTTGAAAACATGACGCTCTCTCCAAGCAAGGATTTGCCTTTTGTGCTCCTTTGAAACCGCTAAACCGTAGGCTGTGTCTAAATCAGCAATGATAATCTCATGCCTAGGTTTTACTTCAGCCAGTGTTTGTTCAAATCCCTAGATGCCTTGACGAATTTCATGAGCGTTTTCTCTCAACTGGAACATCTGAGCCAAGATCTCCTTTCCTCTGACAATGAAGCTCTTGATCCACTCCTGAGTCTCTTTCCCACATATGACCAGCTGTCTTAACTGATGATGATCAGCTGGTGTCTCTAAGACCTGGGGCAGCAACTGAGTTGTTTGTGAAGAACCACGAGCAAGGTTAGAAATAAAAAGCTTAAGCTGCTGATTTTCAGCCTTGAGGGCTGCCTTGTCTTCTTCGTCTTTTAACACTCTTTCATGAAGGTTTTCAGATACAACTTTGAAGAGACTCAAATCTGCATGTCTAGTATTTCTACCGAGATTAGCCTTGACTATGACAAAATCATCCATGTTTACCTCATCCCTATTCTTATCTTCTGGGGGCACCGCAGTCTCTATGACAATCTCGTTATCGGGATTCCTATCAAAATGAACTTGCTTCTTTGCCTTCTTCTTAGGAGGTTCCTGATAAATGTTATCGAGATCATCAACACTCACTTGATATGAAGGCCTTCTCCTAACCCTTCCTAAGGAGTTCTCAAGCCAAGACACCGTAGTATCTTTACTAACTGCCTCAGGAGGTACTGCTGCAATCTCTTCATCATCTTCGATATCAAGATCAATATGAATTGGTGACGAACCCGTCAAAGGTACAGGAACATGTGTTGAAGGCGGCTCCTCTGCTTCATTCTGAGGTATGGGCTCGTCAAGAGGAACTTCTGAATCAACTGTAGGCTGTTCCTGTATGACTATGCCTGAGAAATCCATCCTTCTTCTTACATTTTTATTCGATCTACTGCCTTTGATGCCATCTTGAGACTGACTTTTACCCTTTCCTTTTGACTGTGCTGTGGAAGAAGAGGGAATTATCCTTGGCGGCTCTGCTACTGGAATAGAGTTCTTCCTTTTAAGCACTAGGAAAACCTTACTATACTCCACAACTTGTTTTGTTCTGTCTTCAACTGAAAGAGATTCCTTGTTTGCCCAATTAACTTGTGGAAGAGGCTGATCCTCGATTCTTTTCTGAGTGTACATTGGTAGAAGCACATCTTCATCATCATCAGAGAGCCCTTCTATATCTTCATTTAAACAATCTTTCATCTGATGGAGAGTCAACCTGCTGTAGCTACGCCTTCGCACTTCAAACTCATCTGCACAGTTAGCCCAAAAATCTTCAAGTGCGGGTATGTGATTGTAGTTCTTCTCCAACCGGCAGCGTAGACACCATGAGGATCAAATGACCGCCTCTCACTGTAGGATTTAGACCAAATTTATCTAGCTCTTCTCCAATTGTCTTGGCATTTGTAGCAGTCCTGCATGTATAAATACCCAACCCTAATGGAAAGTGAAGAGAGGGTTTCTTTCTATTTCTCAAGACTGTATGAACACCGTGAGCTTGCCTCAAGAATTCCATGAAGATGACCTCGTCTGACGGATACCTTGGCAACATGAGCGGGGCACCTGAATAACCATAAACCCTGAGATAGGTAAAGGTAGGAAACTGTATAAACCAATCTGCCCATTCTGCCATTGCTGCCCTGGCAACTGAAGAGATGCGGACGTGCAATTCATTGTCTAAGTCACGCACCGTGTACATCAAGAATGCCTCGTTCACCCTTTTGTAGTGGTGCAACGACTTTGTGAATTCCAACTGGGGATAATAATTATATATGCGTTGAACGCTCAATGACCCCTCGGTGTTCAATCCTCTGAATTGACCTTGATAGGCCACCAAATAGACTAGATATGACACCATGTGGAATACATGAAACTGAAAATATTCTGTTATTTGCTGATGTAGGCAGTCACTTATCAAAGTAGGCCAATCATAAAACTCAGTCTTTTTCATAATGTGAGGTATGGCATAAAACATCCAAGGTTGGAACTTGGTGGCATCTGCTGAACCAGTGACCCTGTTGAGCAAAGTGATGATGATGGCAACCTCGTCCTTGAACTCTCCTCGCCCGACATTCTTGGGCAATGTCTTATGTTTTTCTTTCATCCATCTCTGTGCAATCTTCTTGCTGTATTTGTCCTTATGCATGTTCCACATCTTTTCACATTCATCCCTCGAAAGAGTTACACTTTCAGGCCATGGGGGAATGGAAAAACACCTTTCGACCATGTCAGGCTTTAGACTGCAAATCAACCTGCCATCCGCTGACTGGATCTCCCTAGTAGCCGGGTTGTAATGCTTAATGCAAGCGATTACGAACTCAAGGCTCTGAACTGATATAGGAATAGACGCTGCTGCGAGGAGTCCAGAATGACCCAGGTTCTTGATTGAAATGTTGCCTGCTCTCTCCAAGGGATATAGATCGAACACCGGCTTAACATGATGCAAGTCTGTCTCAGCTGTTTTGATGTAATTATGAAAGAGGGCTGATTCGGACTTGAAAACATTAGGAGTGTACTCCATTTCAGAAAACTTGAAGAACAACTGTAAACTCGCCTTGGTCTAGACAAGTCTTGTGCAATTTCTATTTTTAGAATGCTGATTTTTATGCTTCAACGGACGAATTTTTTGAGAATTTTTCTGAGATATGGGTTTTGTTCAGAATATCAATGCAAGACAACCCAGATCGTCCTGTTTTCGAAAATCTTGAATTTTGACTGAAAAAGCAGCAAACCCTAATTTCTTCAATTTTTCCTGAAAAAAGCTGGCATCTGGGTTTTGTTCAGAATATCATTAGAAATGGACCCAGTTGATTGGATTTGCAAAACCCTGACGCTTGATCGAAAAAGCAGCCAACCCTAGGTTTTCAAAAAAAACTGCGATATGGGTTTTCTTCAGAAGACTGATTGGAAAGGACCCAGATGGTTGAAATATGAATGCTCTGAGGTTTTCACTGACATGCAAGATAAAAGCACTTGCTGCAACTTGATGAAGTTTCTTGAAAAATTCTTCAGAAGGTGGAGGCAAAAAGACCAGATGACTGAAAAATTGAAAGCCTTGGCCTTCTGCTTGAAAAACTTGATCTTCTGGAACAAAAAGCTTGAAAAAGCAAGGGTTTATGCTTGCTGGTCTGAAAAATCTGATGTAAAACCAGCAACTATGAATTCTTTAATCACAAAAATTTCTCAAACTTGCTGCTCCAACTTTCTCCTCTGGATGCTACCTGCAAAAATAATGAAAAATACATTGAAAAGAGGTGTTAAATAGACTTAGGGTCTGATTTAGGTTTTGCTTTCTTTTCTGCTTTTATTTCAAAACCCTAAATCTTTGTTCTTTGAACTTGGACGCCACCCTTCTCCTCTCACAAATTTGAAAATTTTGAAAATCTCAAAAAAAAACTTCTAAGGCATGAGGATTTGGGCGCCTTTCTCCAAGAGGGGCGCTCAACTTCACCAGACTTAGTCAAAATTTCAACTTTTTCAACTTTCCTCCATTTTAACATGCCACTTCGCCTCTGATTTCTCGTTGACAGATCAACCCGACAGACGAGCTGAGTGATTCACGGCGAAGCCTGACTGATTCTGAAAAAGATGTTCTGGAGGCACCTCCGGCTAAAAATTTGATCTCGACCTCCGAATTCACGGGAGGCTTTTCCTTCTAGGGGCGCCCAACTTCTTCAGTGTTAGCCATTTTTTCTGATTTCCAAGCTCTTCATTAACTTCCCTTTGACAGATGATCTTGTCGAATTTTGAGCTTCGGGCGTCGGATTGCTGAATGTTTGTGCTCATCGCGAAGCTGACGGAGAATGAAGAGGGGTCTTCTGGAGACACTTCTGCCAAAAAGTGGATTTTCACCCTTCAAAAGGTTGGGCGCCTATCTTGACTGGGGGCGCCCAGTTTATCAACACTTAGTTTATTTTTCACCTTTTTCACTTTTGCTTTTAGATTTCTCTATTCAGCCCAGTTTATCAACACTTAGATTATTTTTCACCTTTTTCACTTTTGCTTTTAGATTGCTGAATGTTTGTGCTCATCGCGAAGCTGACGGAGAATGAAGAGGGGTCTTCTGGAGACACTTCTGCCAAAAAGTGGATTTTCACCCTTCAAAAGGTTGGGCGCCTATCTTGACTGGGGGCGCCCAGTTTATCAACACTTAGTTTATTTTTCACCTTTTTCACTTTTGCTTTTAGATTTCTCTATTCAACTGTCATCGGACCTTCTGTTCAGCTCTTCGAATCTGATGACTGCGAACTCCGATTGACGTGCCGAGTGTCTCGCTGGAAAGCCAGTTGAATTCTGAAGACCTCCCGTTATAGCTTTGACTGCAAATTCATCTGTTTGCACCCTTGAAAAGTTGGGCGCCTTTCTTCACTTAGGGCGCCCAGTTTCTCCAGACTTAGAAAAAATTTCAATTTCATCTTCTTCAAGTTTCAGATCTTCATTTAATACCTCCACTTTGACTTGAATCTGCCGGAGACTGGATCGTCGGATGCTCTGTCGGGGATATTCATCGCGAAGCTGACTGAACACTGAACAACTGAACCCTAATTCTTTCATCTGGTGCCCTAAAAAGGTGGGCGCCTTTCTTCAACAGGGGCGCCCACTTTCAGCAGTGTTAGAAGATTTTCGAGACTTTTCAATCTTCTTCCTCGTTCTTCGTGCATGTTCATCGTTTCACCTTCTGCCGGAAATTTGAATGCTGAAATTGACGCCTGTCGGATGACCTCCATTGATGACCTCAGAACTCCGATATGCTTCCTAAAAGTCAATAGACCCAAAGAGGGCAAAACTGATATTTTAAGATTCCGATCGCACTACCGATACGGACATATTTTGAGCCAATCAAAATCAGTTCGACCCTATCCGACCAACTTTCTATTTTAGAAAGCAAGATCGTTTCGAAGAAACCTAGAAAACCTAAAAAGTTCTATTTTTAGAAAATTTCTAAAAATAGCAGCTTTCCTAAAATTTAGGGATGAAAAACTGAGATCTGGGTTTTGTAGGTTAAGCTGCTCTTAGCAGACCCAGATCGTCAGAATTTGAAAAATTTGTGTTTTAACCCTCCATGTAAGACACGTACACCCAAATTTTGACCTTTTTCATTGATTTGACAAGACTTTTACTCATTTCTTCAAAATGTCTAAGTGTAACAAAAATTTTAATTTTGGGGTACAACAGAAGTTCGATTTTCAACTGGACTTTTTAACCTTTTAAGTGAATTTCGACCTTATATAGAATTCTGTCATGTCCCCTTCTAGTTGACATCTCTCAGAGCACAGGATTAGCCTATTATGCGACCCTCGTAGGCTGATAGGTTTGATAGAGGGTCTTGATGGAGCTTGGCTCAGCTTCAGTTATCAATATTTGACCAGTTGGCTTTCGTTCGGGCTCATTCGGACACTTCTAGCCTGAGTTGCTATTTTTAGCAGTATTTGACACTCAGAGAGGCACCCCTGCTATTTTTAGCAGTACAGTATGATCACGTGCAGAATCACTCCCTGGTTTGCCAGCTTCAGACGGTATGAGCATCGGGTAAATATTGAGAGAGATATTAATATTTAATTGACTTAATTAAATATTAATAATGGGAGCTTATATTATAAAAGTTATAATATTTTAAATATTATAACTTAAGTGATTTTGATGAAGGGGTCGCCCATCATGGAAGGGGGCCATTTGACGATTATAATTTATGATTAAAAATTTGGCTGGAGACTATTGAAAAATTAAACAATAGAAGTCGAATCCTTTTAATAATCCCTATTTTTAAGGAAATCGCACTTTTCAGTGTGTATAAGGTATTTGCATTGGAATTCGAGCCATTATGTTATTGTGAATTGAAAATTGATCAAGTTTTGACCAGAGCACGGAAGCCAAGGGTTTTAGTCTCAGAGCATTGAGGAACGAGCCATCTCCAGTGAAAGCGATTCAAAGGGTGTGAAATATCATCAGATTTATTGCCAGGAAGAGGGATTTCTTCATTCAGAAGAAATTACAGAGCATTCAGAGATCATTCATTATCAGAGTTTTTTTGTTGGGGTTTTATCCAGAAAGCATCTTTCAACCAAGGCGTATCATATTCTAGGGTCTGGACACTTGTTTCAAGGAGCCGTACAATTTGTCCTTGCTGGTCTGACACAGTCGTACCCCTGCAGCAGGCCGTACCAGCATCAAAAGGGGCGTGTTCTTGATCTTGTGCAAAATGCCTTTCATTCTGGCCTTCTATCTTCATTTCTGGAGGTGCCTCAGTGTCTGGATCATTTTGCAATCATTGGACAGAGGGAGAAGGGAGCATTCATTGCAGCCGTACCAAATCTGGTTATTTCCAGTTTGCTGATAATACCAGGTTCTTTATAAAAAATGTTGTTTTCATTGTTGCATGTTGTCAAATCTTTATTGTATTGAATCCAGATGATCAATGAATAAATCGCCAGTATTAGATCTTATATTTCCATAATATTATTGTTGTAGCATTTCATCATGAATTTATTATTCCATTCTTGCAAAAATCGCATTATTCCTTTACTGCACAAAAACCCAAAAATAGTCAAAAAACGCAAAAACAAACAAAAAATGTCAGATTCAGAGTTTAAGGGAAACAGGGGTTTCTACAGTGGTATTAGAGCTAAATCCTACCATCCTGAGGGTTTAGCACTCTTATGCAGCCAGAAGAGGTTGGGTCACACAGGTATTATACACGCAGGCGAGCCTTGATTGACAGGCAACAGGGTTTGGTCAGGCAGCCGGGAGCCATGGCTGACAGAACAGATATACCTAGAACAGAGATCCCTCAAAACCTTAGGGATCAGGACGATGCAGAGGTTCTACTCGCTCTTAGAGATTTACGAGCAGGTCAACGGCAGTCTAATGATGTATTGCAACAATTGACAGTAGCACTTCAGAGATTGGGTACTCCGAGGAGACCGTCACCACATCCTGACGAGGACAGGAGTGATGCAGGATCACGGAGAGCTCCTAGGACAGCTTCGCGGATAGCAGACAAGCCCACTAGGCCTACGTTTGTGAGACAGGAGCCCGATGAGGCTATGGCAGGTGAGGAGCAGGAGGAGTTGTTCGCAGACACACTTATGGCAGCGAACGAGGAGTGGGAGCTAGTACCACCTGATGTCAGAGAGAGGATTTCCTTTGACAGATTTGTTACACAGAGGAGAGAACATCACAGAGGTCGACAGGATTGGAGACCTAGTTATCAGAATAATGATCTGAAGCATGCAACCAACAGGCTCAATCTAGCGATGTTCGATGGTAGTGGTAAGGTGACAGCCCAGGCATGGATTAGTAAGCTAGATACATTCCTCACACTGTGTCCAATGGCTGAGAGAGATGCTATTCGATATGCGACACTGCATCTTGAGGGAGTAGCTTACGACTGGTGGCACCAAGGGATGGTGACACTACAGCATGACCGGATCACATCATATTAGGAGTTTGTTGACAGGTTGGTGGAGCGGTTTGACAGGAAGGATCCAGAATCCTACTTCAGAGACTTAGCTCAGTTACGACAGAGTGGTAGTTTGGAGTCTTATATTGGTGACTTTCAGAAGTTATCAGTTATGGTTCTGAATATTTCAGAGAGACGATTAGTAGTGCTCTTCATGGAGGGATTGACGGAACCATTGAGAGGCTGGATCAAAGCTTTTGATCCTCCTTCATTACAGGAAGCAATGAAGAAGGCACGTAGTATGGAGTTGGCAGCACCATCCAGTAGATTCAACTCCAGAGGTTCTTCTTCCTTCAGGGACAATAAGGGTTTTAACAAAAATAGAGAAAAGTCTGATTTTAACAAAGAGAAATCAGATTTCAAGAATGATTCAAAGGGTAAATCAGCAGCACCACCTTTGGATCGAGAGGCCCTTAACGATCTACGCAGGAAGAAGCTTTGCTTCTACTGCAAAGGTCCCTATGACGCCAATCACGATTGTCCTTTGAGGCCTAAGGGCAAGGAAAATCGAGTGATGTGGGCGTATTATGAGGATTCGGAGTCAGAGAATTCCGAACAACAGGAGAGTTCTGAGGAGTCAGAGCCAGAGGCCTCAGAGCCTAAGGCAGAGACAGAGTCAGAGCTTCAGATATAGGAGGCACGCTTATCTAGCATTCAGCAGGAGGGCTCTTTCAGGATTCGTGGAGTGTTGGCAGGACAGAGGGTCATTACCCTTCTTGATACAGGAGCCACACACAATTTCATAGATGCTAGATTTGTTGAGAAATGCGGACTCATCACTGAGGAGTTCGAGGGCATTAGGGTTAAGGTGGCCGATGGATACACTTTGAGGTGTGAATCTATAGACAAACCTTCCGGGCATTTGAATCCCTTTCTCTGCTATTGAACAATTCCGTAAGTCCCCTTGAAATACCAGCAAATCACATCGAGCCAACTGAGCCTATTCGCACTGAAAGAACCTTGGAGTTGAACGCATGAACTTTCTTGCAATCTTAGCATGCTAGATACTTTGATCAAGAGAGAATAGGGTAGCCGTTGGCGACTTTATTCTGCGTTGGTGCGGTCACGAAAAACACATCAACAGGAGCGCGCGAGGGGCGCTGCCCCTCGACCCCGCTGGGGGCGCTGCCCCTTGACCCCGCTGGGGGCGTTGCCCCCAGACCACCATCAGATTTATTGGAATTGCCATTTTGCAGTACAACCAGCCATCATAGTACTGTTACAAGAGCAGTTGGCAGCCGACCAAACAAGAGTGGCAGCTCTCGAGGAGAAGTTGGCAGAGAGGGATAGAGTATTGGGTCAGTTGATAGAGAATGATACTCAGGTGGCCGATGCGCAACAACTTTCAGCACTGAGGGAGAATCAATTACAAGAAAAGGACGAGGAGTTGGCATTTTTTGTTTTCAGTCATCTGGAAGACGACTTCTTTTTAGGGGGGGATGATGTTAGTCGTATATTTTTACTTTGTTGTCGGCTGTAGTTGGCCTTGGTCGTAGTCGACCAATTGTTAATAAAACTATAGATTAGTAAAGAATAATAATGTCATGTACTTTCGGGAAAGCATGTTCAGATTAATGTTAATGTTGATGTTGTTATGGAACGTCGTGTCGGTTGGTTATCTAACCACCGCCGAACGTTATATGTAGTCTGATTGGGATAGTCGGGAGATAGTTCTCTAGTGTCGATGGTTATATTGTAAGCATTGTGATACTCTCTTGTACATGATATTTCTGATGATGAATAAAGTTTCTAGTATTCAAATATGATATCTTTCTGGTTACTGTTTTATTCTATGTTCTGCACATGACTAGTTTGCCAGTAGTACGTAAGATTTGAATTCCATTCCGTAGGCAAACAATGGATAAGTTGCAGCCATGGTGGATGAAGTGGTTGAAGCAAATGACCTTAGTGATTTACCTCCAATTCTACTACCAGTAGAGGAACCTGAGTTTGAGAGCAATGACTATTTGGAGAGCATCATAGCTGAGGACTATAATGAGCCTAGCTCAATCTGATCTAAATTTTCACTTTACTATCTGGGAATTTCGTCAAACAGTTGATCCTTCCAGCTGATAAGAGTTTTCTTCTTTTGTTTGATTTTGAATGATGATCAAGGTGCATGAATTGGCTTTTAAAATACTTATCTAAAATGCTAGTTTGACTGAAAATGAGAATAAATACTATGCAAGGTAGTTTTTGTTGTTTCCAATTTACTAGATGACAGAAGCTCATTCAAATATGCAGCTACAACCAATCTTAAGCACCTGGAGGAAGTGCTTAGCATCCTGGAATCTGAGAGTTTGTTCGCAAAAGCATCCAAATGTGAATTTGGAATGGAGGAGTTACTATACCTTGGCCACATAATCAGTGCTGAGGGGGTAAAGGTGGATCCTGAAAAGATAAAGGCAGTAGTTGATTGGCCACCTCCTGAAAATTTAACTCAGTTGAAAGGTTTTTTGGGTCTTTGTGGTTTCTATCGGAGATTTGTAAAAGGTTATTCACAGAATGCTGCTCCTCTTACTGATCTCACCAAAAAGGGGGCTTTCTGTTGGTCAGAAAAGGCCCAAATTGTTTTTGACAAGTTCAAGAAGATCATGAGTTCGTGTCCGGTTCTGGCTATTCCGGATTTCTCCAAGCCATTCGAACTGCAATGTGACGCATCCGGTGAAGGAGTTGGGGCTGTCCTGATGCAAGACAAACATCCTATTGTGTTTGAAAGCAGAAAACTGAGGGGTGTTGAAAGAACATACTCAATTTATGACAAGGAAATGCTTGCCATTATGCATGCATTAGCCAAGTTCAGGCAGTACTTGGTGGGAAACAAGTTCGTGGTCAAGACTGATCACAATAGCCTCAAACATTTTATGCATCAGAAGGACCTGAACGAGAGGCAACAGAAGTGGGTGAGTAAGCTTCAAGCTTACGACTTTGACATTGAATATGTCAAAGGGAAAAATAATATTGTGGCAGATGCTCTATCCAGGAGACCCCATCTTAGCTCATTGTGTGAGCTTACTGCAGATTGGAGGGACATGTTGCTTGCTGATTATGCCAAAAATCAGTTTGCAACCAGCATTATTGAGGGTACTTTTCAGGATGAAAGGTACAAGGTGATTGAGGGATTGATACACTATAAGGGGAGAATCTTTCTGGTGGCTGATTCTAAGCTTAAGAAGACGATTCTTTTGACATTTCATGATATTCCGGTTGCTGGTCACCAAGGATTTTTCAAGACATATAGGCAGATCCGAGAAAGGTTTTCTTGGAAAGGATTGAAAGGAGAAGTACAACGCTACATTCAGGAGTGTCCTGTTTGTCAAGTGAATAAGAATGAGCATACATTACCAGCTGGTTTGCTGCAACCACTCCCTATTCCCAATCAAAAATGGGAAAGCATCTCGATGGATTTCATCACAGGGTTGCCCAAGGCCCAAGGGAAGGATTGTATCTATGTGGTAGTGGATAGACTAACCAAATTTGCTCATTTCTTCGCCATTACCAGCTCTTTTTCCGCAGCCCAAGTTGCAGATCTGTTTTTTCATGAGGTGTTTAGGTTGCATGGGTTGCCGAAAAACATTGTGAGTGATAGGGACAGCAAGTTCCTAAGCACTTTTTGGCAAGAGGTCTTCAGAATGAGTGGTACTGTGCTTACTCCAAGCACTAGTTACCATCCCCAAACAGATGGGCAAACGGAAATAGTGAACCAGTGGTTGGAAGGCTACTTGAGAAACTATGTGTCAGAGCAGCAAAGAGCATGGGTTAAGTGGCTGCACATAGGCAAGTACTGTTACAACTCTTCATTTCATATGTCAATTAAGATGTCTCCTTTCTTGGCTCTCTATGGGTATGAAGCACCTAGTTTTGCCGATTTGGTGTTTGGTGATAGCAAGGCACCTCAAGCCAAGGACTTGTTGCAGCAAAGTCAAGACATCATGAAATCATTGAAGGATAATCTGCAGATTGCACAGAATCAGCAGAAGATGTATGCTGATCAGAGGCGTGTTGAACGTTCTTTCGAGGTTGGGGATATGGTTTATCTCCGATTACAGCCTTACAGACAGTTTACTCTCAAGAAGAGTGGAGCTGAGAAGCTCAAACCTCGCTTCTATGGGCCATTCAAGGTCATCAGAAAGATTGGGGCAGTAGCTTATGAGTTGGAGCTACCTTCTGACAGCAGAGTACACAATGTCTTCCACGTGTCTCGCCTCAAGAAGGCACTTGGACATAAAGTAGTTGCTTCATCATAGTTGCCACCTTTGGATGAAGAAGGACAATTGGTTCTAATTCCAGAGGAGATACTTGATTTCAAAGAATGTTCTTTGAGGAAAAGAACAATCAGAGAATACTTGGTGAAGTGGAAAAACTTTCCTTTGGAAGATGCAACTTGGGAAAATGAGGAGGTTCTGCAGCATCCAGGTTTGCAATTGCTTGAGGACAAGCAATCTTGGGGAGGGCGGACTGTAATGTCCCCGTCTCAAGCCTGACCTTTTCAATGACCATTGGCCTATTCCGGAGACCCGTAGGCTAGTCGGAAGGTAAAATTAGGGTTTCCTATTTTGAAGGATGTTTTGGCTCGAAGTTGATTGTTTCAATTGCGGATTCTTTCTGGGTTTTCAGAGAGCTTCGCAGTGGTATGTTCGTCTTGGCATTTTGAGCATCTTCAGGAATTTACTATTTTTAGTAAATTCTATTTCTGGCAGTTTTACAGTTGGGTTCAGCGTGGTTGACTTCCTACTCCAGTTTGGTCAGTTGACTTGCTCATTAATGGCTTCAGGGCACATTTGGAGAGATAAGTGAGTTATTTAATTAAAAGTCACGTTTTAATATTATATTTTAACATTGACCCCTTGGCCTAGTCTATTGACTTTATGTTGTTTTGAAAAGTGGTCTTTTTGAAGGTGGCGCCTTCATTAAGGATTATTTTATATTTTTACCCAAAGTCAAATCAAGCTATAAAGTGGACGTATTTATTAAAGTATTGAATTTATTTAAAAAGTCAATATTGAACTTGAAGGAAAAGGATGCCATCTTTGAAGAGATTAGGGTTTTTGACTTTGAGAGGAGTTTAGGGTTTCGAGAAGTCAACCAGAAATTATAAAAGGAAGACTTGGATCATCATTTGGGCATCTTTGGTCTACAGTATCATTATGCTGCCGGTTTGGCTCTGGAACTGCTTCGAGGAATGAAGGCCTCCTAGCTCGGGCATTGCTTCTTGCTTGCAATACAGCAACTAGTGGTGATTTAGTCTAGTTTTGTGAGTTCATTGGGATTTGTGCATTGTAATCTGCATTATGTCTAACTAGGTTTCTGATTTTGCATATTAGAGGTTTCCAGATTTTGCATTTTAGCTTCAGCAGATTTGATGTTTTATTCATGAATCAAAAAAGACAAAAAAATTCGTTATGGGTATTGCATAATTCCTTCCATCTAGTCAAGGCGCCCATGTGTGCAAGTTCGTAGATTTTTTTGAGAAGCATCAGATTTTATAAAGGGAAATTGCCCCTGTGCTGGGCCGTACCTTCTGTTTTGTCTTGGAAAGCGTGCATTAAATATTGCTTGCATTTTAAGTCTGTTTGTTGTTCTTAGTTTGAGCGCCTCCATTCTAGTAGTGATTTGCAATTGATATCATGCAATTTGATTAAGTAGGGAGAGAGTTATGAGCATTTCAAGGATTCTCTATGTTGCTGGTTATTTGTTGAAGAGTGCAGGTTTGTCATAACAGTTGGAGAAATCTGCAACTCCCTTATCGGATGAGTGTGGTAGATCATTAAAGACTATGCGAAGACTTCATTGTGGATTGCCCAAAATTGGAAAAAGGTTGGATCTGTTTAGTACCGTCTCCGTTTGAGTTTTACTTCTCAGCAAAGAAATTCACTAATGTTGTTGCAAACTATTTATATGCTGATTCGTATTGTTAGCAAGCTATCATCTTTTATATTGTAAGCTGGCAGTAGTACTGACAGCCATTTAGTGTCTTGCTTATCACATTGTAATGCTCATCTTTACTTTCAGCAATTGTTATTGTAGTTAATTCACCTCCGCCCTATGGTAGCTACTTTCCCACTCTGGGTTAGCAAGCACATTCTGGGTGTCGAGTACTTTCAGCTTTTTAGTATTTCTTCCAAGCACTGTACTTGTAACACTCCGCCATATGGTCGCCCCTCACTCCATTCTGGATTGGGTAGCACATAATTGGTGTCGAGTTCCATTTCAGTATTTAGTATAGAAGATCCTCTGACCATATGCTCGCCATCATCGGCGCCATTCTTGGTTAGTGTTGTTTTAGCACGTTTTGGTTTAGCTGCTAACCTTAACGAGTGCATTTGTTTGTAATCCGTAATTTTGAAAAACGAAAAAAAATTGGCTCGGAATATTTCATCATGTGCCAAGCCTCCAACAAGGAAATCGAACCATATAGATATCGTCCCAACAAAGAACCTCGACTTCATTCAAAATTGAATTACATAAGCTTGCCACGACTTTCAACTCAGAATATTATTATCGGCTTCCAATGATAATATTGGTCGATATTGAAGCTGGCTCAAGAGTGGCCGATTTGTCTCATCTGACTTTGGTTAAGAGTGGTCGTTCCTTGTCTTTAGCGGATGAAAAGCCATGTCTTCAATCAAATGTGTTAACACCATGAAGCAACTCTCGAACTTGTATTATTAAATACGACTCTTTCTTTTGTCTGACCTTTGACTTATGTCGATAGCCTTCAAAATGATATTCGATTCCTCCAGATAGTAATTCGGCTACTCCACAATGAAATAGGCGGACTTCTTTACTTCAATCTTCTTTTTCCGATTCTTCTTGGTCGATAGCTTCTTTTCTTTCTCCTGATCAAAAGTTACTCTCCTCTTCTTGTCTGATCCTTTTCTCCCCCCCCAATACTTCTAAATGTCTTCCCCTAGATATAGCCCATTTTCCAACAAACATGCTTCTTCACTATGCGTCCTTGAGTAGATGTGTCTGGTCTTGCAGTTGTGTCCCTTGACGACGGGTTGTTGTCTTGTGTTTGGTTGTAAAGAATGAATGATTAGTAATCGATTATTAATTGATTGACTTCCTTTGTTTTATGTGATTATATTTAAATGTATGTTTATATATATATATATATAATGATAAGTATATTTATATATGTATATATACATATATTTATATGTATATGTAGTTTTATTTTTAATCTATATTAGAGAAATGCAAATGGATTAAATCAAAATTAAAACGTATACTTATCTTGATCGCTCTGTAGGTTGGGGACATCACAGACCTTGATATGGCTGATCAAGATGTGGTGTAGATGATGGACATCTGATTTTTGTTTTTTGCTTGCATATCAACCTATCAAACTATCAATATTTCTGAATTTCAATATGTAATCGAATATTAAGTATGTAATGTCAAATGTCAAATGTGAGCTATGAAGTATGAAATTTTTGACTCTTTGACACAATGATATTTGTGTATTTAAACTTTAAAGTTAATGTTCATTGTTAAACTTTACTACTACTCTTGTTTTGAAAGTTCAATGTCATGACATTTTCTATAAATTATTAATTTTTTAATTTTTATTTATATTAAAAAAGGATGGCGTCTCCGAGTACCCCCATCTCCTACTTTCAAAAAAAGTCATACCGGTAATCGGTACCAGTCTCTCATACCAGTACCTTGGCAACCTTGACAATAAATAAGCCATTGCAACTATCTTTCAATGACATTTGCATGCTCTTATGTGTCTTACCAAGCATCAACAAACAGTCGTATTACTGATTCGTGTAGGCGTGTGAAGTTCTTGGTAAATTGGATTCAATTTCCATATCATCATCATCTGCCATCCTCTCCCAGATGATGCTCTCCCTCATCATATTAGAGGGGGGAAAAAATATTGCATCCACCTCAGGTTAGTGCAATGGTTGTTGGTCCATTATCAAGGTCATTATTCCAAATCAAATAGGATATCAACTTGCACATTAAATCTAACATAGAAAATAAAGATTTTGCAACATCCATTATTGAAATATCATGCAAAATTTAAAATATTTATTTCGTTCACCTTGAACAATTATTTAATCATTCAAAATATGTTTAAAATAGGTGATTAGAATTTGGGTGTGACAAAATTAATATGACTTTTAACAATGTTTATCTTTTTGTTTTCAGGTCATGGCTAGTAAGAAAAGGATCTATATTGTTCTTGAGTTTGTGATGGGAGGCGAGGTTTTTGATAAAATTGTAAGAAGAAAAACAGATCACTTATGACATAATGATATATTTTTGTTTCATCTCTAATCAACAACAAATAAGTTTTCAGTTGTTTTGGTGGTGGACATCCATCTTTTAAATTATATGTAAGGATTTACAATTTTCTTTCTATATGGGTAGGGCATCTATTGCTTTGTTGGACTGTCTCATTTGAAATGTATTTATTTTGAAATTAGGTTCACCATGGAAGATTAAGAGAAGATGAAGCAAGAAAGTATTTCCAACAGCTTATCAATGCTGTGGATTATTGCCATAGTAGGGGTGTATCACATATAGACTTGAAGGTAAAGTATAACTAGATAATGCTTTAATATTCTACTACTTCCAATTCATCTTTTCCCATTGGATTCATCCTTTAGGCCTTTTACCCTCCATGCCAATGATCCCTATATATTTTTGGAACACACTATATTATGAATTTTTCTAATGGGACTTATGCTCACTTTGGGTTTTGTAGCCAGAAAATCTTCTTCTTGATTCATATGGAAATCTTAAAGTTTCCGACTTTGGTTTGAGTGCACTGCCACAACAGGTCAGGGTAAGCATATTGTGAGAAATTAATTAGATCTTAATTAATTTTTATTCGATCATATTGGATTGTGTTGGGTGAAAATTATGTAATCCTCTATTCAATAGATTACACAACTAGGACTTCAGCCACAGCTATGTGAGATAAAAATCTCTCCTCTCAGAAAGGGGAAGCGCCCTTCTTACTGTTGATAGAAGCTATAGTAAAATTGATTAACGTATTTACACAATACACATTATACTTACAAAATGGGGGGTGTGTGTCGCATTCATGCATCTCTCTTTTTTCAGAGAAGATGTTTTACAATGCTTCACTGTTGGAAGTTCTAAATTCACGATAACTCTAAACTAACAATGAGCAGTAAATGCCAATATCTCTATCTTGTAAAAACAAAGCGTAGAGATACCAGATGTGATTAAAAATAAACAAGTAAAAGAAAAGGGGAAAGCTCATGAAAGCACAAAGTCATTCCGTAGCTTTTTCAATGATGGATTTGTGAGAGACATGTCGTTTGTTGCTTTAGAAGCACAAAGTCTTCTTAGATACAGCAATTCCTCGAATAGCATCAACAATTACAAGCACAAAGTCTTGTAGATCATTCAACAAAAGTATCAAAACATAAACTTAAATCCAAATAAGGAATGTAACACAAATTTTACATAAATTACTTGAAGCTCTTCAAATATCATCCACTAATCTCCACCAAATAAGATCAATTCATAAGATATTGAATCCAACACAAAGTCTGGTTTGCAATTGTCTTCTTTATTGATCAAATTTCATTCACAAAGCATGAACACAAAGTTTCACAATTCTGCTTCAAAAAGGGCAGCACTTCGTTGCAAAATACTAAATGTAAACTTTACAATAGAAATCCCTCATATTTATAAAGGAGAGGGATGAGCAAAATTAGGAAATCAGTTGAGAAAAGTTAGGAAAGTTAGGTGAGTTAATTTAGCAAAATCTCACCTAACTTTGACTAAAGTCAAAATGTGATTTGTCCTCAAGAAATTACATCTCTGATTTTCGGTGTAATTACATTTCGAGAAAAGACATTTAAGATGTCAAAAACTATTTACAAGATGCATAATGGAAAGCATCAGAAAGTTCAACATCGGAGATCAAGAATCTTCATGGTTCCTTGCTTTGGGCGCGGAGATCTTCATACTTCTTCTTGGTCTCCTGTATGAACGCATCATCTAGGTCGACTGTGTAATCAACAAGGGTGTGAACTCTTGTGATCGACCTTCTGGTAGATGAATGGATTTTCTTGCACCGGCGAAGATGTGCCTTGAGATTATCAAGTGTCAGCCGTATATCACAAATGACATGTATTGAGGCTTTGGAAAAACTGGCATCCTCAACTTGCTACATGACGGCTTCTTTGTAGATCTGGGATAGTTCACTAGATCAGAAGATGTCACCTTCAGGATCACTTGATGAAATCTGGAGAGAAACTGCAAGGATGGTGAATCAACAGATGTTTAGCAGAAAAAGTAGCATTGGGAAGCCTGAAGTGAGCAACAATGTTGAGCAAGCGTGAAACGAGCGACGAGGCATGAAAAACGACGCAGGAAATGAGAAACAGGGTTCGGAACAGAAATAGAGCAAGTTTGAAGAGACTAAGTTAAAAACTACCAAAAGTGTAAGGGCATTGAAAATCAGCGCCCTTACACTTAGCATGTAAAATTGTGAAAAGTGCACGAGCGCTAAAAATTACCACCCTATACAAATTTGATTAAGTATAGATAAAAAGTGCACGAGCGCTAAAAATCAGATCTTGTGTACCAAAGACAGACTTTGACAAAAGTGCACAAGTGCTAAAAATCAGAGCTTGGCGAGTTTCCAGCTTGATGGAGAATGAGTGAAAGGTGAAATGAAGTGAAGGAATGAACTAAAAGTCAATTAAAATCACTTAAAAGTGATTTGGGAGTGTCATAAATGAACAAAAGTCATGCAACTAATTAAGGCATAAAAAGTGGCACTTT
The DNA here is from genome assembly GCA_007258455.2 of Sequoia sempervirens. Classification (NCBI taxonomy): domain Eukaryota; kingdom Viridiplantae; phylum Streptophyta; class Pinopsida; order Cupressales; family Cupressaceae; genus Sequoia; species Sequoia sempervirens. The sequence continues at coordinate 65,986 of VDFB02385908.1, read as the reverse complement.
CAATGAAATATGTAAAAGAGCCAAAAAACGCCTTAGTCAAAAATTGACTAAGTTAGGAAGAAAAGTGCAAGGGCGCTAAAAATCTGCGCCTTTGCACCAAAACACATTCACTAAGTGTAGGGGCACTAATTTTTAGCACCCATGCACTTTTGATACTTAGTCAAATTTTCAAAAAAGGTTAGAGTATTATTTTTTCATACAACTGCACTTTTCACTATTTCACTAAGTATCAACAGTGAGAGCTCGCAAAGGTACTTGTTTCGAAGGTCTTCGCGAGGCGAACGTAGGGGGATGCTCAAACTGACTATTTGAGGCTTTGGAATGCATTTCGAGGTGGATTGAAAATCACCTCATTTTGCGTGCTTGAACTTCACGAACCTAGGAAACAAACAAATTCCATAGGGGGTTATCCGTTGAACGAGCGCTGCTAGATTCCATGATAACAGATTGAAGTTTCAGGATTTACAAAATGACAAACATTATGAAGAATCAATCTAAATTAGTAATGTTTAGGACTTTACTATTCATTAATTGTTTGTATTTGGTGCAATAACAACATTTTAGAGTATTGGTTCAATCAATGAATCAGCATTGCCATCAATATTCATATGGTAAGATTTATTTTTTACAACTCCAGATTTGACTATTGATATTGAATTATTTTTGCAAAGGGAAAATTTATTGTGAAGGGTGGAGTACTTCTCTATAATGTATCTGGCAAAATAGTCATCTCAAATCCACCAAATGTTAACAATCAACTCATATCCTAGCTCTTTCTAATAAAAAAGATCCTAATGTGGGTAAGGTGAGAGCATATTGAGATTAGAATGAGGACAAATCACAAGCAGCAACAATTGGTGGCTAATTGATCAAATTACAAATAATATCAAATTGGCAGAATTGATCAATGCCAATGTGGTCGATAATGATATGCAAATTCTGATCAATGCTATATTGATAGATAACAAGAAAAATTGCTTCAATGCCAAAAGAGTAGACTATATCATCTAATTCTTAATCAATGCCAAATTGGCAGATAGAGAAATACAATTTAAAATGGATTTGGTGTTAAATCATCTAGGATCTTCTACTAAAAAAAAAATTGAAACCAAAAAGTAATATTTTTTCTGACAGTGAACCACTTAGAAAATTACAAATATTGCAAGTGTTGGAAAAATGATCATAAACTATGCAATAACTATCAAAAATAAATATCAGCCAAACATTAGTCTAATTGTCAGCAAAATCAAATCACCTAGAAATTGTATGATCAACTGTAACAAGGCAATACTCGAAGAAGCTTGATAAATGGTGATAAATGATTATCCAAAGGGCTGAATTCTGATGTACGACTGCTACTAACAAGTGATAATTACTTCCTTTGAGCTGATATGTTACCCATACCTCCCATAGAAGGCTGCAATTTAAATATATGACTATTCAAATAATGAGTTGCACCAATAATTTATATCACCCTTCACCAAGCTACAAGTTGGAAATAAATGTCAATGAAGTTCAACGTCCCTTTTAAATCTTAATTGTTGGCTTGGAATGACTGGTTATTAGAGATAAATACCACAATCTCCCTTTCAGCTGTAAAACATTCAATTATTTTTAATATAACTTCAGTGTTGGAGAGAAGTAGGTTCAGTTAGGAGTATGGCAGGTCCCACACTCAGGAGACAAGAGATTGGAATGTCAGAAGATTGTCCTCTTATAGCTTGCAAACTACCAATTTAAACATATCATAAAAAATTATGTTGCAAATGGGTATTTGATGTAACCATATTAAATGGAAAAATAGACTTATTATATTGTGGCAGCAATTAAGTTCATACACCCTTCATATTGCAAGAGAAAATATTAAATTCATTGATAAATAGAGCCTTGGGTTATGGCTAGCAATCCTAAAAATATTTAGCTTGTAATATTCATCAATAGTAATATAGAATTATCAATGCTTTACCAACCACCATATTATTCTAGCAAATTGTAATAACATTACACAAAAGAAAATTGACCCAACTTGAAATTTTCACAATTATTGTCATACAGGTATTCCATCAAACAATTTGCATTCAATATTGTTTTGATATAATATCATAAATAGTTATCACATAATCAATTTTCTCCATTCCAAATTTTGTTAACATCTTTCTTTAATAAAATTACTGAATAATGTATGCACCAGTTACCATTTGATAAATATATAAATTGCTATTGTAAACTGATACAATCAGAATACCAAACATAATTGGTAGTACTAACCAAAATGTAGATATTCATATATAATATTGCTGACCTCAGCTAGAGGATGTCACACAGACCAATCAGCAACCGCTTTACACTCTAAACCCTCCATGATAGCTATCTGACACCCTCCATAAAGGTATAGCTTCCTTTGAAAATGGTATGACAACTTAATTGTGATTCCCTTATGTGAAGCAGCAATGACTTTGTAGAGCCTACAAAAGGCTGTGGCAGATATCATATAGGATTTTAAGCCTTCCAATAATCACTGAGCCTTGTCTAGGTAATCTCCAATGTGTACAACCCCTTTTCAAGTACCTCAAAATGGTATGGTTGGGTACAAACCCAACTTAAGATAAAATTATATAATATAATTTGTCTTTTTCATGGCACACACAACACTGCAATTTTTGATATATTTTTGCTCACACACACAACACTTACAAAATTATTATTTGTTAGAAAATCTCAATAAATTTATACTTGTAATCCTTGTGAATCTGAAAGATATAGCAAGCTGGTTCAAAACCTCTAGTTCTCCATTTCTGCACAATTGTGAATCTTGATTGATTCCACTTGAGATTGACTAGGAAGAAAGGATCCTCTCTTAAAAGTTAATAACCCTTAGGGTTTTTGTCCTAGGGTTTGAGTTGAACAAATCCATCCAAACCTGCCAATGAAAAAATATGAAAATGACCAAAGATCCCCCTCTTTTCCCTTTCACATCTCTTTTTATATCCCACCTGTTAACTTTCGAGAAGTTCATAATTTGAAATTCACTTTAAATTATAATCCTTATAACTCCAATAAAGTGAATATTATTTTACTTTTAACCCCACTTAAGTCATTTTATAATATTTAAATAACATAATTATTTAAATATGAGTTGTCCAAAAGACAATTAATTGAGGAAAATTCATTTAATTATTAAATTATGCCCTTGGAAAATCTCCGCATTAGCCTAAGGGAATGAAATAGGTTAAAGGGCCCTCTCTACACACCTGAGTGGAAGAAGGGGGCATTGCAATCCCCCCTCCTCAAAATTGCTTGTCCTCAAGAGATGCATATTTGGATGCTGAAGAATCTACTCTCCTTCCCACATGGCATCTTCTAGTCGCAAATATTTTTGTTTACTCACAGGAATGACTTGGCAATGTACTAGAGTAAATGAGAATGCAACTTACAAAACATACATAGGAAATACTCATGAACACATAATGTGCACAAAACAATGGTAATTTCATTCATTAATGCAATAGATATAGTATGCAATCATCTGTGCTATGTCATATCCCCAACTACAATGAAACAAAACATATATATAGTTGTTGGCAGTGGTTGAGAACACCAACCGTCATGACTACCCATTACAACTAATCACCATGGTTGGAGACTTAATTCCTGACAACTTATAACAATTTTTTTTCTGCATACATTAGAGTTTTATTTAGTTACACTAATTGGTTGACTAAACAACATACTCTCGGCTAACTACATCATCCTCCCCAAAAAATAATGTCGCCTTCCAGATGATAGAACACCAAAATGGGGACTACAGAAAGGAAAATATCAATGAGAAGGACGATGGGAGGGCACCCCTAGATGTACTGATGATGTAGGGGTAGTGGTTGCCAACTATTGTTGTTGCAGACATGAAGTTTTTGATTGGCGGCCAGCTGCCTCTCTCTCACCGTCTTCACCATCTGCACGGCTTCTGAGAGTTTTTCCTTCATCCTTTCGAGCTCCTGGCTCCTCTCTAAATCATTGTCCTTCTCCTTCAATTGGCCCTCCCTCTCAGCTAGAAGTCTCTCTATCTTGGCCAACCGTGTATCATGTTCTTCCAAGACCCTCTCCTTCTCGCCCAACTGTGTATCATACTCCGCCAACAACCTCTCCTTCTTGCCAATGTCTGCTCGAGAGTTGTGACTCTCGTCCGTTCAGTTATAGTCACTTGAGCTAGCTACTCCTATGACTTGCAAATTTTATCTACTAACTCTCTCATGTTGCTCTCAGCTTGGGCTAATGCTCTGTCTCTAGCTTTGGTGGATTCCTCAATGGAAAGCGTCTGGCGTCACCATTGGAGAAATACATCCCTATAGCTCTTCTCCATCCTATGGAGTGCTATGAGTACTGAAAAAATTCACTCTCGCACCTACACTGCATAAAGGCCAAGATCCTCTTAGCCTCCTGTGCTATTAAAGGATCGAGCCCTGTGGTTAACTATTGTCCTATCTCCCCCACATCGTACATGACCCGTGCCATCCCCTGCACCTCACTCAAATATATTTGTACTGTAGCAAGGGGGTTGTGAGGGTCTGGCTAGCTAATCTAAAAGAGCCCCTGTGATTCGTCCTCACTAAACTCTACATCCCCTAGATGTGCCTCTCTTTGTGTTGGTCGTGGAGGTGCTTTGCAGGCTGGCCGTGAGGGTGGCCGAGCTATCTGTGAAACTGTTCATGAGGCTGGTTGGGTTGACTGTGAAGCCGGCTATGGAGGTGGTTGGGCTAGCTTCATGATGAGCCAAGCTATTTGTGCATTTGGTGGCGCTGGTTGTGTACTTGGCTACTCTGACTATGAGGGTGGTTCTATCTGTGAAGTGAGTGGGTGAGTGACGTCTATCTCGGTTGAGTCATGGGGTGGCTCTTGGGGTGCCTCTGGCGATGGTGGAGGGGTGTTTGCCAGTGCACCCATCTCTCCCACATCTCTCCCAAGCACGCATCAATCTCTGCGTCCTTCTCTGCACCCTCGTCTATTGCAACTATTGGTGGTACGGACGATGCAACTAGTGGCGGTACAAGCATGGTTGTCGGATGTATCAATATGGCGGGTTGAGGCTCCAATACCGGGTCCACAGGGATTGCCTCCTCGACCTCCTATGAGCCCGTGTCTCCCACTAGAGAGACCTCCACCATGCTCATCTCCTCCTTTGAAGAAGATAACTCGATGGCCTCCTTTGCACTTTGTGTACCATCATCTCCACTTTGCTCATGGTCATCTCCACTCAGTCGGGGTGGTGAAATATTTGTCTTCCTCCTCTTCGCTGATGGTGCTGAGTGGGGTGTTTCTTTGCCTGCCATTTGCACCCCTAAATTTGCCCAATAAAACACAATCGACCATCCTGCATCCAATTGGCCGACTCGCTACAACCTCCCCCAATTGTTTGTTGACACCTAAGTGTAAATGGCATCTAACAGTAGCCCTATGGTGTGTTGTGTCATATAAAAGGATTTGTGACTTAAGCATAGAACTCTCAAATCCGTTTCGAGAGCAAGGTCACCCAATTTTATACCTTTCCTGAGTACAACCTCGTCATCAAGGTAATCATCCACACAGCAATGTCTGACACCCTAGTTGCACCAGTTAGCCGACAATCAAATCTAGCATGCACTTCCATTCAACATTGCCAAGGAAGTTCTTCTATAGCCCTCTGTTGCCGGCACTCCAAATACTATTTCACTCCTATTGCATGACGTCGGATCTACATATCCTCACTAGGAGGTTCTCCTTCATCTGCCATGACATCTTTGCTGAGGGCTTGGCAGTTGAAGCCCCTGGAGAGGGTATCTCGAACACCCTAGTAAGCTCGAACGACACATATGAAATGGTCACCATGCATCCTCTGTAATTGATGATTGACTTGTGCCCATGTCTGTCGTAGTGTATAATCAATTGTCTGAGGTATGGTTCGAAATCCCAAGTTTTAAAGAACAATAATTGTGCTGCCTTGTCTACTTGCAGAACCAACCTCACCCAACAGGAGAAAGATAGCATTTCGAATGTTAGTAACCGAGGGTTAAGAAAAAACTTCCTGGTCACACCGAAGTGGAACTACATTATGGATTTGATGACGTGTAGACTAACGGGAGCCTGTCGAGCTTCAAACATTGCATATGGATGATTGATTATATGTTAGGGATCAATATCAAAAAGCTATATAATTGGGCAAGGCTGCTATCAAAGAGAATCAAGGAGTTTTTATCACAGAAGAATAAGACATTTTACATGATGCAGCATGCATAGCCCTTCTATTAGATGCCATCCATACACAGGCCCCTGCTGATAAATGGGGAAAGTTCTAGCCGATGGCTCACATAAACCCATTGTTTCCCACTACATTTTACTGGACATCATTAGACATTACCACCAGAGGAGAGGAGTCATCCCATCCGAGGAGGAGGAGGAAATAGAGGGAAGCATCGGTGGAGGCATTGGGTGATAATGCAAAGGAGGAGGAAGAGCCCATAGAGTTGTCTACCTCAACATCGGCCACCACAACACTTACAAAACAGGAGGTATTGGTGGCAGGGGATGCAACTTTAGAACCAAAAATGGACATAGACAAAGCAATCTCAATGACGACTACCATCAAACTACCACCCTTGCAGCCAATGAAATTCACACTGCTAGCACCATCAGTGGTCATACCAGTTGCACCATTGATGGTAGTACCTGTTGCACCAACATCAGTTGCACCATCGGTGGCCATATCAGTTGCACCATCGGTGGCAGTATCAGTTACACCATCGGTGGTAGTATTAGTTGCATCGTCAATGGCAATATCAGTTGCACCATTGGTGGCAGTTGCATCGCCAAGTGCATCAACAAGAATGCCAAGTGCACTAGGAGGACCACCATCTCCATCGGCAGGATTTCCAGCACCACCGACGACACAACCAACTTCACTAGGATGACCGCCATCCTCACTGACAAGACCACTAGCACCATTGGTAGGATTGCCAATTGGATCAGCTGGACTGCTAGCACCACCAGCAGGACTACTAGGTGCACCGATAGCAACCTCGGTCATGGTTTCGCCACCATCAAATACATTTCCAGTAGATACATCGACACCTACCAATGTGGCACCGATTGATAATTGGTTGAACACACTTGGCCTACCATTGGAGGTTCCAACATTTCCATCATCAAGCCCCTTAGGAACTTTGGCCGAGGGTCTGGAATAGGAGTGCACACCCATGGTGACTGAGGGTGAGGACCCACAATAGAGCTTTACAACCATGTTGACTATTGGCGCAACAATTAGCACCTCTGGAGTGCGAGTTGGTACGGACAACTATGTACACTGCGTAATGAGTGCTCTTCAAATTAGGAGGGGAAGCTCCCTCATATGCTAAAAATGCGTGAAAAAGTAAAGTAATCTAATTCCTATCTTTTTGTTCTTAGCTAGAAGAGGCACAAGGTCAAGAAAAACCATGAACGTTGCAGCTAAGGATTTTCTGGTTTTGCAGATCTCTAACTACAACTAAACTAACTACTTTAAATCTATCCAATCTCCTCAAGAAAACAGAGCGTGAGGAAACGGAGCAGGAGTGTTCTTATACGATAAACGTCAGGTACAGATTCACAAAGTGAAGGTAAGGTTGCACAACTATTTGCTCGTCTGGGAAGAAGTTTATTAACACACACAAATATACAATAAACTAAGTACAACTTCACAACATGAAGGTAAGGGGGCACAACAATTTGCTTGGCTGAATAGGTTTATTAACACACACATCAAACGATAAGCTTTAGGTACAAATTTGCAACATGAAGGTAAGGTGGCACAACTATTTGCTCATCTGAATAAGCTTATTAGAAACAAACAAAGAATAGCCAACTAGGACAACAAATTGCATTGGCGAAACACGCATACAATAAACGATCAAACTAGCCACTATATTTAACTAACATGAACCAATATCATAACAATAACATTTTGGTAAGGTTGCAAAGCTATTTATCATCATCATAAAAGTTCGTTGAACAGATACAGAATAGAAATACTACAAGTAAGGTTGCTTAGCATGTATTACTATCATGTGCAAAAATTAATTACAAATGAGCAGAAAGCTCTTATTTATAGACATCAAAAGGTGTAGGGAACCCTAAAACCACCTTGAGTCAACTACAGTCTTGCAAACATTCAAGATTTTATTGCTAAACCCTAAATAAAGCAAACTATACAGTTAACTGGAAAACTACCATCAGTTAACCAGAACAGGACTCAACTGAATTGGACATGTGCAACATGCAAGTCCTTATTGAAATAAAAATAATCGATCACTAATATCAGTTAAGTACTCCTAACTGAAAGTCCAAACTCCTGTGAAGATATCTCCAAGGATGAGATGTGCGTGCATGAAATCAGCAATTAAAACTCAATACTGAATATCGAGTTAACTACTGCTCCTGACTCTGTCCTCGAAAATAACTACAGGTCACAATTGACTGATTACTCTAGGTCATCATGATCTAACACCTCATCCAGGAGCCGGTCGATTGCCCCACCCTCTAGTACTTTGACGCTATCCATGATAATAACCTTCCTGTTCAGATCTCTATCACCATCCTTGATCGCTTGCATGCATCCTCTGACCTCTTCAATTGCCTTTTTTGAAACTAGTTGTCATCACTGAGATGTGATCCAACTTAGACGCCACAGGATCTCCTCGAGATTATCACGAACCAGCCTCTCAAACTCAGCTTGTACTACATCAAGTTCAACATACGTGCCATCTTCAAGATGATAATAGCATGGGATTTGAGTGACAAAGTTGTTGATGAGTTTGAGAGCTCCAGTAATGCTTTCTTTGAGTGTATTCAACCTGGCAGAGATTCTCTCGTATGTCTCCATCCTAAAAAGGTGTTGCTCTCTCCAAGCGAAGATTTTTCTTTTCTCCTCCTCTACCTCCATAGCGTCATATGCAACTACTAACTGGGATATGAGAACATGATCCTTTGCCATGCCTTCTACTACTGCAATCTTGAGCTGCTAGATTCCCTGACGAAGTCCATGTGCATTACTCCTGAACTGATATAACTCTATGAGAAGATATCGACCTATAACAATGATATTTTCAACCCAGTTGTCCAGAAGTTTACCATGATTGACTAATTGATCCAACTTTTGTTGTTCTGCAGGTGTGCTTTGTGGACGAACAAGTGCTTTGCTCGGATTTCCATGAACGAGATCAGAAATATACTATCGAAGTTGCCTGATTTCAGCCTTAAGAAGTGTTTTATCTTCTCTGTCCTTCATGACACGTTCTTCAAGATTACCTGTGACAATCTTGAGAAGGCTCGCGTCTGTTTCTCGAGTGCTCCTGCCAAGATTCGCTTTGACGAAGGTGAAATCGCCAACCTCAACTTCATCCAGGCTCTTACCCTCTGGTGGCGTAGCAACTTCTATGACTGTTGGCGTAACAACTAGCACCTCTGGAGTAAGAGTTGGTACGGACAGCTATGCACACTACGCAATGAGTGCTCTTCAAATTAGGAGGGGAAGCTCCCTCGTTGTGCTTTGACAAAAATACCTGCAAAGGGAAATAAACTAAACTAATTCCTGTCTTTTTGTTTCAGCTGTAGAGGTACAAGGCTTTCTCAAAAACTATATACGTTGCAACTGAGAATTTTCTCTGGTTTCGCAGATTCACTAACTACAACTAAACTTAATAACTTAAATTCTATCCAGCTCCCTCAAGAAATCAGAGCATGAGGAAACGGAGCAAGGTTTTGACTATCTGACGATAAACGGGTTCAAACTCTCTACTTGAAGGCAAGGTGGCGCAACTATCATCTCAATCTGAACAAGTTTATTAGGCACAAAACAGATTTAAGAATTTACCATGACAATCTTATGAAACCCTATGTGGCATAACACTTGATCATAATAGTAAAGACTCACAAAACAGATTTATCATCACAATCTCGTGAAACCCTATGTGGCATAACACTTGATCATAACGGTAAAAGTTCACAAAACAGATTTATCATCACAATTGCATGAAACCCTTTGTGGCATAACAATTGATCGTAATGGTAAAGATGCACAAAACAGATTTATCTAAACTATGGAAAGAGTTCACTATCACAATCGCATGAAACCCTATGTGGCATAACAATTAACTGTAATAGCAAAGACGCATGAACAAATACCAAAAGAGCAATATTGAGGGCAAGGTAGGCGCAGCATATATTTCTCTCTCAAGCAAAAGTTAATTACAAATGAGCAAAGCTCTTATTTATATACATCAAGGTGTAAGGAACCCTAAAATCACCTTGTGTTAACTACAGTCTCGCAAATGCATGCAAGATTAATTATTAAACCCTAATGAAGTAAACTATCTGAGTTAATTTGAAGCTACCATCAGTTAACGGTTACCAAATAACCTAAATGGACCGTAATGCAGAAGCATGCAGATCCTTATTTAAAAGCAAAGTTAACTGGACACTACCTTCAGTTAACTGGAAACCCTAACCCTAACTCCTGTGATGATAATTCCAAGGATGAGATAAGCATGTGTTAAGTCAACAAGTAAACTCAAGACTGAAAGTCGAGTTAACTGCCGCTCATGACTCAACCCTCGAAATTAATTGCATGTTCCAACTGGCAGATCACTCCATGTCAACTCGGTCTAACACTTCGACCAAGAACTCATCGATCTCTTTGTCATCTGGCACTTTGACGCTGTCCAAAATAACAGTCTGTTTCTTTAGTTCTCTGCCACTTTCTGTAATTGTGTGCATACCATCTTTACAATCTTCAGTCGCCTTTCTGAAACTGGCTGCAATCACTGAAATATTCTCTAATTTAGGCGCCATAGGTTCACCTTCAAGGCTGTCACGAATCAGCTTCTCGAACTCTGCTTGTACTTTGTCCAACTCAACATACATGCCATCTTCAAGAAGATAATGACACGGAATCTGAACAACGAAACCGCTGACAAGTGCAAGTACTCCAACCACATCATCCTTGAGTGAAAACAATTTAGTAGAGATCTTCTCACATATTTCCATTCTTGAGAAGGTGCTGCTCTCTCCAAGTAAAAACTTTTTCTTGATCCTCGATCAACTCCAAAGCATCACATGCAACTGACAACTGAGATACTAGAACACGATCCTTCGCCAAACTCTCTGCAACTGCAATCTCAAGTGACTGAACACCCTGACGAAGCTTATGTGCATCACTTCTCAACTGATACATATCTGCAAGAAGACACCGACCAGCAGCAACTAAACTATCAATCCAGTTGTCCAAAAGTCTGCCATGACTGACTAACTGATCCAGTTTTCGTTGTTCTGCAGGTGTACTCTGAGGAAGAACAGGTGCTCTATTCGGATTTCCATGAACAAGATCAGAAATGTACTGACGAAGTTGACTATTTTCAGCCTTGAGTAAGGCCTTATCTTCTCCATCCTTCGTGATTCGCTCTTCAAGATTATTAGTGACGATCTTAAGAAGAGTTACATCTGTCTCTCTAGTGGTCCTGCCAAGATTTTCCTTAGTGAATGTAAAGTCACCAACTTCAACTTCATCTAAGCTCTTACCCTCTGGAGGAACAGCAACTTCGATAACAATCTCTGATTCTGGAGTCTTCTCAATATGCACTTGTTTCTTTATCTTCTTGTTCGATCTTCTCTGATAGGGTTCACCGAACTCAGATAAATCAAGGTTGTACGAAGGTTCACGCCTCTGTCTTCCCAAAGACTTTTCGAGCCAACAAGATTGAACAATATTTTCAATTCGAGGAGAGACTGTCCCTGATGTATCAACCTGTGGTGGTTCAGTTGTCTCTGATCCTGCTTGAATTGGTGTCTCAGGCTCAGAATCTATATCAATAGGTTGTATGTGAGGCGAACTAGGAGGTTCAACATGAGGCTCAGCCTGAATAACTGTCTCTACTGGAACCTCAGGAACATTCTCAACTTGTTTTTGCTTCCTCTTACCAGTAGCTCTTTTCCCCGTGTTTCCACTGAGTCTAACCCCTTCGGGAGGTATTATAATGGCCTTGACTCGAGGTCTTGCCCTAGAAGTAGAAGGCAACGAAGAGAAATCCTTTGGCGGCTCTGTCACAGGAACTGACTTTCGCGTCCGTTTACTCTCCAAGAACAACTTGCTAGTCTTGATAACTGATCTGGAAACCTCCTCGATAGAAATATTCTCCTTAGCATACCAATCAGGTGAGCGAAGTGGTTGCCGAGCAACTTGATCTTTGACATATGAATTGAGAAGAACTTCTCCATCATCATCTGATAGACCATCAACATGTTCTGATAGATAATCAGAGAGCTGACCGATAGTAAGTCTACAATAGTGACGACGACGAACCTCGAATTCATCTTCACAATTAGCCCAGAAATCTTCAAGTGCTGGCGTATGTGCAATCCCTCGCTCTAACCGATCTGCATAATGACCGAGAGGATCATAGGAACGCCTCTCAGTATAAGTCTTGAGTTTGAACCTTTCTATCTCGGTAGACATAAACCTGGCATCTGTTGCTGCATTGCATGTGAAAATTCCCAATGTGAATGGAAAATTAGCCGCAGTCTTATGACGACTACGAAGAAAGAAATGGACATGCTGCATCTGTCTGAGGAACTCCATAAAGATAATCTTGTCTGACAGATACCTTGGCAACATCAAGGGCTCTCCAACATATCCATAAACTCAGATGTATGTGAAAGTAGGGAACTGGATAAACCAATCCGCCCAAGTCTCCATCGCTGATTTGGCCTCGACAGAAATACGAATGTGCATCTCGTTGTCAAGATCTCTCACGGTTCTCATGGAAAAGTGATCATTCACTGCTCGGAAGTCCTGCTCAGATTGAGAAAACTCCAACTGAGGATAATACTCATGAACACGCTGAACACCGAGAGTGCCATTAGTTTTTAGAAGCCTGTAGCTACCTTGAAATGCAACCAAGTAAACCAAGTAGGATATCATATGAAATTCGTGATACTTGAGAAAGTAATTTGCTGATGTAAGCAATCACTAATCAACATAGCCCAGTCAAAACGCTCTATTCCATCAAGAATTCTGGTAATCAGGTAAAACATCCATGAACGGAAAGTGCTAGCATCTGGTTGACCAGTAACTCGGTTGAGTAAAGTTATCAAAACAGCAACTTCGTCTTTAAATTCACCACGACCAACCTTCTTAGGCATGTTAGTCTTTTGAACTTTCAGGCACTTCTAAGCCACCTTCCTCTGCGAACGTTGTTGATCAGCATCCCATATCTTCTCACAAGCTTCAAGAACCACAGTAAAGTTATCTGAGGGAGGAGAAATAGCAAAACATTTCTCTATGTCCTTTGGTTTGATACTACAAACAACCCTCCCGTCAAATGATCTGATTTGATGTGAAGATGAGTCATAATGCTTGATGCAAGCAAGAACGAACTCAAGGTCGAAAGTAGTAACAGGAATGGATGCTGCTGCCAGCAACCCTGAACGTTCAAGATTCTTCAACGAATTGCTGCTAACACCTTCCAGACTGCTTAGATTGACCACTGGATAAACATGATTCAGGTCTGTATCTGAAGTCTTGATGAAATTATGTGCAAGAGCCGATTTGGCCTTGTAATCAATGAGATTGAACTGCATTTTGAAAATGAGGACTTTTGACTGTAAAGTCGAATATACTTGAAGAACTTTCTGAAAACCTCTGAACAAGGCTAAAAATAGCTTCTGACGAAAGAGATTTTCGAAGTTTTTCTGGAACATGGGTTTTGTGCACAACTGAATTCTGAACAAACCCAGATAACTAAATTCTCGAAAAAATGTGTTTCAAGCCCACATGCAAAGAAATTCTCGGAAAAAAGCACAGAGCTTCAGAATGAAGACTACGGGGCGATTTCCTCGAAAAAATCTAAGACGTGGGTTTGGCTGCAAATGCTGAAATATGCGAACCCAGATGATCAGATTCTGAATATGTGTTGAATTTCTTTGACATGCGAAGAAAGTACCTAAGGTGAGAAATAGAAGAAATAAGACAGAAGATAGAAAGTTTAGCTTGTCTGCTTCTGAAAAATCCGCCAACTTCTTCCTTGGAATTTGATAAAACCTGCATGCAAAGTGAAAATAAAGTCTAGAATCGCCTTCCTCTGAACAATCTGAATTTGTTGCTATGAAGAACGTTGAATTCGGACACCTATAGCACCTTTAGCTTGCTGGTCGCTCAAGAAGAATAAGAACTTCAAAGCTAAAGATGATGAAATAATGGACACCATTACTGAAATATATAGATTTTCATCTATGAAATTCGCATAAGGCATGGAATCCATGAAAAGTGCGCTTGGCTTGTGATTGGACCTCATTCCAGTTAACTGAAACTCGAATATGCTAAATAAATCGCCATGCATTAGGGTTTTCCTTTCAATACTTTAGTTCAACACTTCATGCGACTTTGACTTCAGTTAGCACTTCATATTAAGTTCGCCATCCTTCACACTTGCTTTAGATTCACAAATTTGAACTAAGGCGTCCCTTTTGATAAGTGAAGTTAACATTAAGGAATTCGCCATATTTCATGCAATGAATATTCTAAAAATAGCGACCCTTTCATGACTTCAGTTGGCCTTTAAGAAGTGAATGCGCCAACTTCACATGCTAAAAATAACAACCCTTTTGGAACTAAAGTTGTCATTCCTTAGAAAATGCGTAGTTTCACTAATTTATGCTTCATTAATAAAATCTAAATATGGCGACCCTTTTGATAAGTTCAGTTAACACTCAAATGCACCATACTTCACAAATTTATGCTTCACCATTCATGCCATCCCTTCTAGAACTTCAGTTGACACTCAATGAAGCGCCATCTTCACAAAAACTTCACAATTGCAACCAAATTCGCCATGCATGTGAACTTCAGTTGACATTCACTGATAATCTTCGCTAAGGAACATGCAATCAAGTTAACCTTAACATGCAAAGCAGCTTAACCGAATATGCAAACTAGTTAACTCGACATGAATCGAAGATCACTAACATGCTAATATATGAATCAAGATGACAACCCGTAAAACGCGAGTCCAACTTAACTCCAGCTATAAGGCCCATTCAACTCTTCAAAAATCCAACTTTTGCACTTTAAGACGACTTCAGACTTAGCCAAATTTCATGAAAATTTGCTTTAAACCTTCACTACGACCTCTGCTCATCCTCGACACCTGTTGGTTGACTTCTCCATTGGTCGTGGGCTGATGTGCATTGCGTAGCCGAAAGTAAAAAACTAATCAAAAGGTACCTTGAGATCGCAGCACTATAAATCATATCCGGCTCAAAAATCCAAGCTTTTCTGTGCCGCTTTTCACGCATTTGAGTCAAATTTTGACTTCGTGATTTCGTGATGAAGGAAAAAATAAATCCTTCATAACTTCGGGATGCCAACTTTCGTGATCGATCACAGGTTCATCGGGCGAGTCGAATTCCTCATTCTCAATACAATGTACCGAAGGCAATATCTCCCTTTAAAACATCATCATCCGGAGAGGGGTGAAAAATCAAGGCGCCTTTGAAAAGGTTTTCATTCCGCACTTAGCCATTTCTCAAAAATGACTAAAATAATACAAAAATCTGACCGCGAAGTCAGCCGAAATATCTTCCCGATTTGATCTGACAAAGTAAACAAAACCGGAAGTAACACGAACAGTTGAATATCTGAGATCATCAAAAAGAAGGCATTAAAGGCTTGAAAAGCTTAGGCGCCTTTCTAAAAATGTGCTCTTTTGCTTTTTCTTTGATATTCTGACTAAGATTTAACCCTACGTTCGACCTCAGGTTCAAGCACTTCAGCAACTCAGATTCACCCACTGACGGATGCGTCGCGAAGCTCGAACAAAAGTGAGATAAACATCTTGGGTGGCATTTAGCCAAAAACCTACATTTGGCACCTCAAAAAGATGGGCGCCTTTTCCAAAGTCACGCTTTCTCCAGTGTTAGCCAATTCTCGCTTTTGCCTTGTTTTGCGCTATATCTTCCATAACTTGCCCGAAACAAGTCCGTTTGACAAGCTTGATAGCTCACTACGAAGCTGACGTGATGCCGTACAAATGTCTGCTGGAAGTGACAAACCCTAAAAACAGGATCTGGACCCCTAAAAGATAGGGCGCCCATTTGAGAATGTGCTCCCTTCTCCAGAGATAGAAAATTTTGGTGATTTTTCTTCAGATTTTCATTTTTCTTAAATCTCCTCAGTACCATATTGACATAACACTGACACCAACTCCATATTTGAAAACCCCAAAAACAACCTTCTGATATCACTTTAACAAGATTAAGACTCAATTAAGCAAAATGCCTTAGTGAAGCAAAAATTTTGGTTTTGGGTACAATAATGACGATCTCTACTTTCGGAGTCTTCTCAATGTGCACCTGTTTCTTGATTTTCTTGCTTGACCTCACCTGATATGGGTCGCCAAACTCAGACAAATCAAGATGATATGAAGGCTCTCGCCTCTGTCTTCCCAAGATTTCTCGATCCAACACGAATGAGCAACATTATCAGCTCGAGGAGAGACTATTGTTGTTGTATCAACCTATGGTGGACCAACTGTCTCTGATGCTCCTCGAACTGGTGGTTCTGGCTCTGAGTCTATATCAATAGGAGACGACTGTGGTGAAAATGGCGAACTAGGAGGTGAAAGATGTAGTTCAGCTTGTATAACTGTCTCTACTGGAACTTCAGGTGCCTTTTCTACCTGTTTCTACTTTTGTTGGCTAGTACTCCTCCCCTTTCTATTTCCGTTGAGTCTAACCCCTTCAGGGGGCTTCAAGATAACCTTAACCCGAGGCCTTGACCTCGAGGTAGAAGGTAACGAAGAAAACCCTACTGGTGGCTCCGTGACTGGAACTGTCTTGCGCCTTCTCTTACTCTCCAAGAACTACATGCTAGTTTTGATAACTAATTTCGACACGTCCTCAGTGGAAGTACTCTCCCTGGCGTACCAATCTGGCAAGCGAAGTGGCTGGCGAGCAATTTGATCTTTGACATATGAACTAAGCAGAACCTCTCTGTCATCATCTAACAAACCCTCAACATGCTCTGATAGGAAATTAGTGATCTGAGCAATAGTAATTCTGCACTAGTGACGATGATGGACTTCAAATTCATCCTCGCAATTAGCCTAAAAATCCTCAAGTGTTGGCTTATGTGCAATCCCTCGCTCTAACCTGGTTGCATAATGACCCAAAGGATCATAGGATGAAATATGCTAACCAATTTTTTCGAAGGAATTACACAACATAGACCAGCAATAGCCAACTGGATTAGCGTTAGCATCAAACTGAAAACCAAGCTTAAAAGGAACTCGACGCCAAGAATGCACACTCAATCCAAATGATGGAAGGGTATTGTCATATGGCGGAGAAATTAAAGAACAGTACTTGAAAGAAACTACTCAACGTCAAGAATGTGCACTCAAGATCCCACTGAGGGCGAGGTGCTAACATATGACGGAGTGATTATTTAAAATTGAAACTAGTAGGCGGATAACCAGCCATGAAGCTACAACAAATCTAATTCATCCGCTGTGGCGGGCATCCACAGAATTGTGGGGATTCACCACTTGAAAGTGGGTACAATGATATGACAAGTTCTTTCTCCACACTAGCGGTAAACCATCCAGGGGTAATTAATTGGAAATTAAACAAGTAGTTGCAGCAATAACATAGGTTGGATTAGTACTACTAATCAAAACCTTACAATTCAAAAGACTACAAAAACATGTATTACAATGATAGAGAAATAAGACTAGAAGAGAAGAGTGAATTCTTTGATGTTCCTTTTCCTTTCTAATGATAGAATTATGACCAAACAGAAAATATATGAATCTGATATAAAAACAGAGTTCTGGAATTCTTAATCAGCAACTATGAAAACCAATGAAATATTCATAACTCACTCAATTCACCTCCAAATCGAATGCCGTCTTTTGCTGTGTTCTTTTAGAAGGTAGGTGAACATATTCTAATCATCAAACAGCAACAAAACTGCACATATATTTCTGGCATGAATTTCCAAGCCTCCAAGAATGGTACGGCCCTCTTCAAGGGCGATTTTGACTTTAAAAATTAGAGACTTCAAAATAAAATCTCAAACTTAGTGGAAGGGGGTGCCCTTGGCAGACAAACGCATTGCAAAAGTACCCAGAACCAAATGAAAATTATTCCAAGAACTGCTAACAAAATTCACTTTCAGCTGTAGATGCATCAGCAACTTCAAAATCTGGAAATTTCATGAAAACTTCAACTGTTAAACACAAATCTGCTAGTCTGGATGAGAAGCAGCAAAGTCCAACTAGGTGTTGTATTTCAGACACGAAATTGGTTAATGGATAGGAGGTAGCATCCTCGAAGCAAGGTTTCAGATGTCATTCCGACAGCATAACAATATGATAACATGAATGGATACCAAGCTGGAGCAAAAACCTTCATTAAATAGAAGCTTACATAACTCTTCAAATTCCTGAGAAAGCACACCAAAAGACATAGGAGTCTTTTCAAATTTCCAAAAAACAATCAACTTTTCAAGATGGCGTCCCTTTTTGCATATTATGAATTTCACTTTATTTTAAAAGTATCTCTTGTAAAAGTGGCGTCCACTTTTACCAAGGAAAAAGGCAATAATTAAAATATATTTAATTCTTCATGAAGGCATCCCCCTTCCAAGTCCCTCTTTTAAACACAACTTAAAGTTGTTCTCCTAAGCCAAGGGGTCAACTGCAACTTATAACATTAATGCCTTAATTCTCCAAAATTAAACCATTAGAAGTCCAACTTGAATTGCATTAGATGCTCCAACTAAAAAAGAAGACTTTGAAGATTGAAACTGTATATTGCCAAAATTAGAATTTACTATAAATAGTAAACTCCCAAAAAAAACCATAGAACCTCAGAACTGGAAACCCTAATTTTACCTCACACACGCCTACAGGCTTCCGGAATAGGCTGATGAGTGTCAGAACAGATCACTGATGAGAAGGGGACATTACATAGGAACACCTCTCAATATGATACTTGAGGTTGAATTTCTCAAGCTCGGTCGTCATAAACTTGCAATCCATGGCGATCCTACATGTGAAAATACCCCATCCAAAAGGAAAGGTAACTGTTGACTTATGGCGACTATGAAGAAAAGAGTGAACATGTTGAGATTGTCTAAGAAACTCCATGAAAAGAACTCTGTCTGACGGGTACCTAGTTAGCATCAGAAACTCTTCGACGTAACCATAGACTCGGATATATGTGAAAGTGGGGAATTAAATGAACCAATCCGCCCAACTCTCCATCGCTGATTTTGCCTCTGGTGAAATCCGGATGTGCATTTTGTTGTCAAGGTCCCTGACTGTCTTCATGAAAAAGTGATCATTCACCGCCCTGAAATCCTGTTCAGCTTTAGAAAACTCCAACTAAGAGTATTATTCGTGAACATGCTGAACACCAAAAGTCCCATTAGTCTTCAGGTGTCTAAAACTGCCTTCAGATGCAACGAAGTAGACCAAGTAAGACACCATGTGAAACTCGTGGATTTTGAGGAATCTAGTAATCTGCTAGTGAAGGAACTCGCTGATTAACATGGCCCAATCAAAGTGCTCTGTACCGTCTAGGATCCTACAAATGATGTAGAACATCCATGGTCGGAAAATATTAGCCTCTTCCTGACCTGTAACCCGATTAAGTAGAGTTATCAAAACAACTTCATCCTTGAACTCACCGCGACCAACCTTCTTAGGCATGTTAGTCTTCTGTATTTTCAACCATCTCTGAGCAACTTTCCTCTGTGATCTGTCCTGATCTTCATACCATATCTTATCACAGTCTCAATGACTACAGTGAAATTGTCTGAATGGGGAGGAATAGCAAAGCACTTTTCCACGTCCCTCAGCTTAAGGTTGCAGATGACTCTCCCATCAGCTAATCTGATTTGTCGTGTAGATGAGTCGTAGTGCTTGATGCAAGCAAGAACAAACTCGAGATCGAAAGTTGTGTAGGAATAGACCCTGCTGCCAGCAACCCAAAACACTCAAGATTCTTCAGTGTACTGCTGACGCCTTCCAAAGAGCTCAGATTAACCATTGGATAGACATGACCCAAGTCAGTGTCTGAAGTTTTCAAAAAGTCATGCATCAGGACCAATTTGGTCTTATAATCTATAGGATTGAACTGTATTTTGAAAATGAGGACTTTTGACTGTGAAGTTGGGTATGTTCGGACAACTTTTCGAAAAGGCTGAAAAAGCTCTGGACAAGGCTAAAATAAGCTAGTTGCGGGAAAAAAAATTGGAATTTTTCTAAAACGTGGGTTTTGTGCCGAATCAAATTCTAATCAAACCCACATCAACAAAAATTCGAAAAAGTGAATTTTAGCTAGGCATGCAAAGGCTTTTCAGTCGAGAAAAGCAGGGGTCCTTGAGCTTGGTCGGGAAAAATTTTCCCAAAAAAATCTGGAACATGGGTTTTGTAGGCAATGGAATTCTAAGGCAACCCAGATAATTCGATTTTGAAAAATATGTGTTTTTGACCCACATGCAAAGGAATTCTCGAAAAATAGCACAAAGCTTTAGAATAAAAGTTTCGGGGCAATTTTCTCAAAAAAAAATCTAAGACATGGGTTTTGCTGCTGTCGCTGAAATATGTGAACCCAGATGATCAATTTCTGAATATTTTTCTGTTTTCTTTGACATGCGAAGAATACCTAAGACGAGAATAGAAGAAATTAGCCAGAAGATAGAAGTTTGTTTATTCTGCTTTTGAAGAAAATCGCCTATACTTGATTGAGATTCGATGATATCTGCAGACTGCATGCATTGAAAAATTGAACTCTGGAAAATTAACCTTCTGAACAATATGGACCTGGCACTGAAAAACTAAACTCAAAGCACCTTTGAATCTTCAATTGCTCCAGAAAATTGCCTTTGCTTTGAACTTGGTATGAGAATAATGGCGAAAATATGACTTAAATAAATAAATTCAAGTCTAAAAATCGTCCATCTTCATGCAATTAGGTGACACCTTTAAAAATATTCAATTTAATTTTGATTGGACTTCAAAAGAATTCAACTTTATCTGATTGGAACTTAAAAATAGTTAACTAAATGTGAAATAAACCTAAAAAGGGGGCCACCTTTAATTAATTCAGTTAAACTCAACATGCAAATCAGTTAATTGAACATGCAAGCTAAAATTGTCCCTTTTTGAAATTAAAATAATCCCCCTTAAAGTTAAATTATTTAAATATTAAATAATATTTAAATCCACCTTTCATGGGCGCACAAGTCATCTTTAGTTCAAAAAGTCAACCTTTGACTTAACGCACCAATTCTAGACTTAACCATTTTAATGAAAATTTCACTTCAAAAACCTCGTCGGAGCCCATGTTTGATCACTGATTCTAATTGACCAACTTGCCCAATTGACTGGCTGACAGTTTCGTTGAAGAGCAAGATCAAATCTGACAAAAACACTCCTTGAGATTGAAATCCATAAAACTGAGGTCTGAGGCTTGAAAAATCAAGCCGCCTCTAGCAAAAGTTGCGCTTTTGACCCCAGACTTGCTCAAATTTTCATCATTTTCAACACTTAGAATGTGATTTTGACCTCCTCGTATCTCGTGTTTGGCAAAACCTCAGGACTGAAAAGTAGGATCACTGCGAAGCTAGCTCCATTCTACACAAAAGCTCTAAGAGAGCACTTTTCCAAATTCCATCATCTGATGGGTTAAAATCAAGGGCGCCCTTGGCCTCCAGGGGTGCTTTTGTTTCCAGACAGCCATTTTCAAAACTGGCTAAAAATCCACTAAAACTCTAGCTACAAGCTACTAAATTGTCTTCTGAGCCGACTGAGATATGCAACGAAAAGTTGGACATAACATGAACAAAATAAATACCTGAGATCACCAGAAAGACTTCATTCAAGGCTCCAAAACCTTGGGTGCCCTTGGCCTTTAGGGGCGCTTTAGCTTTTTCCTTTACATTTTAACCAAGATTTAACCTCATATTTGACCCTTGATTCCGGCAGTTTAGCAACTCGGATTAACCAGCTGACAGGTGTGTTGCGAAGCCTGATGAAACATGAGACAAACATCCTAGGTGTCATTTGGCCAGAAACCTTCATCTGATCCCTCAAAAAGGTGGGCGCCTTTTGCAAAAGCTACACTTTTCATTCCAGTGTTCATTTTTGCATCTCCCTCGTTTCTCGTTCAATCTCCTGTATCAGGTGCTAGACAGATCTTTTAGGCTAGCTAGATAGCTCATCGCGAAGCTGACAATATTCCTGACAAGTCTCCTCGGAAGTGACAAACCTCAAAACTGAAATCTGAACCTTCAAAATCTAGGGTGCCCCTGGCCTCCAAGGGTTCTGGTGTTCCAGAGTTAGATATTTTTTGATGATTTTCATCCTCGCGAAAAATCTCCTCTGAGAAGAAACATGATTTTTCACTTATCTCGCCACAAATTCTTCATTTGAGCGTTTTTGGCTTAGATTTCAACATCTAGTCTCTGGCCATCTGTCATTGACGACCTCAAAACTCCTAGCTTTCCATCTGAAAAAGCGAAAACTACCCATCAGACTTAAATTGATTTTTAACTGAAACTGACTTCACCATTGTGACCGTGAAGCAAAATAAGACAATCAAAACAATTTTCAGCAAATTCTGACAAGTTTCAATTTTTAGGGTTTCATGGCCTAAAACAGGGGTACTTGAAAACCCTAATTTTAAATTTTTTCAAATTTCACTAGTATCTTCCAGACATTAAACTAACAAAAAGACCATACTTGATCTTCCCAAAAATTGTGTTTTGACATCATTTTAACAAGGTTTAGACTCTTTTAAGCAAAATGCCTTAATGAAGCAAAAAATTTGGTTTGGGTACAACATTGACGAAGGGAGGAGTGCAGTAGGATCTTCCAGTCATGAGGTTGGGCAGTGCAGAACTAGCTTCGGCACAGGCACACCCACAAGGAGTTGTACATGCACAGGAGGGTGGGGAACCATCATAGAGATAGTCGATGGTGGCAGAGGGGCTAGCGCTGCCCAACCCACTAGGTGAGGAGGAGGAGGATGAGTCGAGCAGAATGAAGAGATGGATACTTGAGCTCTCCAAGCCGAATGAGTCCAACCCTCTGGGGATGGTGCAAAGATACATCCAAGAGCTCCAGTCCATGGAAACATTCATGCACGAATTTGGGGAAATATCTAAGCAACATGCGCAAGGCATGGCACCCAACGAGACCCTCGGTTGGGGGGAGATAGGGTCACATAGTTTCAGCCTTGTACAGTATAGAGGCATCCTTCAAAGATGTCTTCTATCGGGTGAAATGATAGATGGTATCTACCAACGAAGCAGTGCAGGCAAAGATTGAGGCCTTACAGTTGGTTCAAAAGGTACAGGAGGAGTTGGCTGAGCACACAAAGAAATTTCAGGTGCAACTTGCTTAGCAAACCCAGCTTACCGCCACAGAGAGAGACAGAGCATTGGCCTTAGAGGCCAAGGTGTCAGAGGTAGAGAGGGAGGCAGATTAGAAGATGGACATGGAGGCTCAGCTTGCAGCGAAGGTGAAGGAGGTAGATCAGGCCAAACGCCAAGTGATGGAGGTTACCCACATGGTGAAGGCAACTAGGGAGCGGGAGATTATGGCAAAGCATCAACTGCGAATACATATGGAGGAGGTTTGTAGGTTGCGGGAGCTATGATCACCGACTTCTACTTCGACATCGTCCATCCATCCAGGGATGTCCTCTTACCCTCCCTCTTCCCAGTAGCCAATGTTTTTGTTGTAATCCCCATTTTGTTGTAATGTTGTCTGGGAGATGACTTGTTTTTTGGGGGGGTGATGTAGTCGGTTGTGTAAGTAATTAATTATGTTAGTCGGCCAAATAGTAAGTAAATAAATAAATAACACCTTGTGCATAGTAAAAGGAATTAGTATAAGTTGTAATCAAGAAATTGATCCCCAACAGTTGATTAGTTTGGTTGGGTAGTTGTTGACGATTGGTGTCCTCAACCAACATCGGCCAAATATATATATTTGAAATTCAATTGTAGTCAGGGACAACACAGATGTTATATGATGTAATGAATTTATATCTGATGAATGAAAGTACCAATTCAATATTTTGTGCATTTCATGTGTAATTGCTATGTTTTGTTACTGTTATTATTTACTTTTGTTTACTCTATATTCATCAGTTAAGTCACTTAGCGAGTAAAAGATTTCCAATGGACCAAGTACTCTAGAATACTTGTATTTTTGAGTTTCTTCTCTCTTATATCAACAATAACCTCCGGAATTAGGATTAACTTACCCTCTTCATCCAATGGAAATCTCCGTAGAAGGTACAATGTGTTGTCCTAGTGCCTTCTTAACACACGAAACATGGGAGAGGTTATGAATCCTACTGTGTTCGAGAAGCTCAAGCTCATAAGAAACTTCCCCAATCCTCTGTATGATCCTATATAGCCCATAAAACCTTGGTTTAAGATCTTTTGCACCACTCTTCTTAAGTGAGAACTGTCTATAAGGCTACAACTACAAAAAAAATAATTCTCCAACCTCAAATGTCCTCTCTGTCTTGTGTTTGTCTACATACATATTTTGTTGATTCTGAGCTTGTTGTATATTTTCTTTCAAAGCCTTCATAATATTTTGATTTTCTTGCATCCAATCTCTAGCCTATGGTGATGTATTATCAAGAATAACCAGGTATGTAGCGTCATACCCATACAATTCCCTGAAAGGTTTCATGCCTATACTCATGTGATGGGTGGTGTTGTAGAAGTTCTCTCCCAAATACAACCATTTGATCCAAGCAATTTGATGTCCTACTACATATTTTCTTAGGTATCCTTCAACTCACTTGTTAACTATTTATGTTTGCTTATATGTCTATAGGTTAGAACTGGTGCTCAGAGTCAACTCTATACCTGCCAATTTGAATAGCTCCTACTAAAACACACTGAGGTGCTTTCTATCCCAATCACTAACAATATTTTTAGGCAACCCATGGAGCCTAAACACCTCTCTAAAAAAAAATATGCAACCTGCGATGACTTATACTCAAAAGATATGGTGTTAAATTGAGCATACTTTGTCAATATGTCCACCACAACATAAATACAATCTTTGCTCTGCACCTTGGTTAGACCTGTGACAAAATCCATCAATAGGCTCTCCCATTTCTAATCAGGAATAGGCAGAGGCTGCAACAAACCTGCTAGGAAAGTGTGCTTAGATTTGTTTTGTTGGAAAACTATACACTCCCAAATGTGTTTGAGGACATCATCTTTCAATCCCTCCTAGGAAAATCTCTCCCTTGCTTATAAGTTTTAAAGTATCCCTTAAGATCTTCTCTTTCAACTTTGATTCAATTACCAAATAAATCCTATCCTTATAATAAATAATATCATCTAAGACCTTGTATCTATCATCTTGAATATTTCCATCCAAAACCTTGCAAGCCAAGGTATTTTTAGAGTACTCAACCAACATATGAGCCTTCGAATCAGCTGATATCTTGGATATAGGACATAAAGTGGGTCTCCTAGACAAGGCATTTGCTATCACATTTTTCTTACCTTTTTGTAAAGGCCCTTGCAATTCTGATCTTTATTTTTCAGTTTGAGTGCTTTGTACTTTCATCAAACAATTGTCTCACAAACACCTTTCAGCTGGTAATCGATGTTTCCCTTTTTATGTGATGATAAGAATGCAAGAAAAGTCTCTAACCAAATGTTCCAATGACTGAAAATGCAAGAAAGCTGAAATGCAAGTATTTTTCTGATTTTTCAAACAATATGATGACTGAAAATGAAATGCAATTAACAGTTACAGCTCAGAGACATTTTGACAAACAATTGTCATGCAACCCCAAACTCCTTTATATTGCATCTCTGAAACTCAAACTGATTACAATCTTTTGCTAATGTTACTCACAGCTGATCGCCCTCATTAAGGGACAATTTACAATGCAAAATAAAGATAAAACTCAGTCCTAAGTGGCATTGATGCAATGATAAAATGTAATTACAAGGTACTGTAAAGACAGCGATACAATGAGACTTCTAAATGCTATTTTAATTTGCAGATTTATACAATGAAAAATGGAACATGATTGACACCCTGATGAAGCAATGACAGTGACACAAAAACCCAATCAGACTCCTTCAAAATCGAATTATCTTGTTGCTAAATAGCTGCGCCAATGTTGCTTGATGTATTGCGATTTCTCCCAGCAAAAATCGAACATAAACAAGAGTCTTCAATCTCCAAAATCGAACTGAATGTAATGCAGAATGTTGCGTCTGGAAATGCCAAGTGAATGTAATATCACTTGCTACTTCTGATCTAAATTTTCCTTCAAGGAATATCGTCAAGGTTACCAAAATACGAAACAAAGATCTTGGTTGCTATGACCTTCTAACACTTTAGGGTTTTTCACCTAAAGGAGAGGGATAGACCAAAAATGACAATGCTCACACTTTTGAAACCACTAGTAATATCCTTGCAAAATCTGGCCTTAGTTTGCCCCAAGGAATATTGTCAAACACTTCTCTTACAATCTTTTTACTAGCTATTCTGTGTTTTCAGTTTGCTTGTTTGCTTGAAATGATTTCAATTGAAGTTCTAGAAGCTTACAAATTAACTCTACAATATCTTCATAATGAACTAGATACAAATGCAATTTCTATTGGCTTTTGTAATGAACCGGACCAATTTTTTTATTTTTTATTTTTATTACAATAGGAAATGCAACACACACCCATTAAGGTTAGTTCTAAAACCAAAATGATGCGGAAAGCAACTCTAACCAAGGATGTACACCAGGATCCCGATGTTGGGCAAGGTGTGAGCATATGGTCAGAGGATCAGATGCAATGTAGAACTGGAAAGGAACTCTAACCAAGAATGCGTCTAGGATAGACGAACATATGGTCAGAGGATCTTATGCAAGCTGAGCTGAAAGTAATTCTAACCAAGATGGGGCCGAGAGGTGGCGAGCATAAGGTCAAAGGATCCCTAAAGCTACTGACTGAAATTAGATAGGCGGCAAGCTAGCCTCTTCCACTTATTCAGCGGAAAATACAAGTAAGTAAATAAGAAGAAGTGAGAATGCTAACAGTACTACTATTCAGCTTACAATAAAATAGTGTGCCTGCCAAGAACACATGATTAAGAACTTAATGATGCTGAAACAATATGATCAACTCTCCCATGCTCAATAAGAACGCCTAGACACAAAACTCCACTCAAAGGACCAACTTTATAATCTGATTTTGACAGACCTGCAACTACACTATAGTAACCAACAACTCTAGAACTCACTATTATGCTCACAACTTACTCAAAACTCACCCAAAACACATGAGACAAAATGCATAATACTCCTAGGATGATGGCGCCCAAGAAGGAACAATAAAACCAACCCAAAAGACTCAACAATATGATAAACTCAAGCAAGAAGATGAGCCAAGTGCTAGGAGGTATGCTTTCCCCGAAGCTTGCCTGAAATCAATCCATCAGCATAACAGTATGGTAGACAAGAGATGAAGAAATGAAGAGCTGAGGCCTGCATTTATAGACTTGAGAGGAATCTTCTAGAAACTTCAAGAAGGGCGCCCAAAATTCAAATTTCACTTTCACCTCATTTCCCTCTAAAAGTGGTGTCCTTTTTCACTAGGTAAGCATTTTAATCTTTATTAAAATAATCTCCTCTCCAAGTTGGCGTCCCACTTCATAAGCTTTGATTTTTGACTTTAGAAAATATAAAATTACCTCCAGATGAGGCGTCCACCCTTGAAGTCCCCTTTTCAGAACAACTTTAAGACATATAACTAGGCCAAGGGGTTATATCTTTAAAATATAACATTATTTTAATTAAATTAACTTATCCCTCCAGAAAATGCATCAAAAGCCAAAAATCACAATACCAACTGAACTGGTTGAAGAAGAGAGCCAACTACACTTAAATCAACAGGACCACTGCCAGAAATAGAATTTACCAAAAATAGTAAATTCAGAAAGTTGCTTAGAACACCATGCAAGCTATACCACTGCGAAGCTCTCTAAAAACCCAAAAAGAATCTGCAATCCAATCAAAAAACTTCAAGCAACAACCTCCTCAAAAACAGGAAACCCTAATTTTCACCCTCCGAGTAGCCTACGGGTCTCCGGAACAGGCCAACAGTCAACTGAATTGATCACAATTGAGAAGGGGACATTACAACTTTTTGGATGCAAATACATGAACTCTATATGAAAAACATACTTCTACAGCCAACTGACATTTTAACAAACAATTGGCATGAAAACTTATATGTTGGGAATGAATGCTAATAAAATGACATTACATCAAACATATGGCTTCCAAATTATAACTCCTTATTTGAATGCATTCCCAAGTACAATGATGCTATGTATTTGCCAAGACTCTTGGCTTACAGTGATATATATAAACAATGCCAAATCTGATTATGATAATCACCTACAGCAGCAACACTAAATGACTAAGATGACAATGCAATCAACTACAAATTACAAAGGAACCTAGTTATAGCAGCACTTGATGACGAGGAAGATATAGCATCAAATATCAATCCAAACGACCTCCTCTTTAGCTCAAATCGAAGACTTCTCCTATCCGCCCCTGTTTTGACTGAATGCTGATGAAACAAATTACATTTTTCCTTTAGACAACCTCCAATATCATCAAGAATAATCGCCTGATCCTCTTGAGTGAAGCGCTCAAAGTCTAAAGCAAAATCGAAATAAGATGAGGCCAGCATGAGCAAAATTGTGGCTCCAAGAAGTCTGAAAAGATGACTGAAAATTAGACTGCAGTTTATATCAAAAAATGCATGATGCAAATCGACCCTAGTTGGAAAATTTGATGAAGACTCCAAGCATCAAAATGTTCTCCAATTCGACCCCTTCAAAATTGGACTTTGGCCACAAATTTTGGCACAAATGAAAGGACTGATCTATCTTCTCCAATCAGCAACCCTTCGGAGGATATTTCACCACCTCAGTTATGCAATCAGTGAAAGTTTTTGTTTCCAAAGATTAATGGCTGTAATTGCAGAAACCCTAGGCTCCACAGTGGACATATCAAAACAATATCAATTTTCTGGCTATCCAAAAATGAGCCCTTAAGATCCTTTTATACTTTTCCTGGGAGAGCTCACACACTTTTCCTGCCAATGTGGGATAAAAGATATATTTTCCCTTCCACATACTTCAATTTTATTATAGTGACTTTATGATATAATATTTTATTTAAGTCGCTTTATTAAATTAATTAAATATAAGGTTACTTTATAATATTTATTTATTTAATAACCTTACAAATAATTTATTTATTTATTTATCTCCCTTATTACTCCCAAACCAACTGAGTCCAAGACCCCATTAACCACAAGCAATATCAAGCAAAAAAATGGGGAAATTACAGTCCGCCCTTCTTGAAATTGCTTGTCCCCAAGCACTTCACAGGTGCATGGAAAACTCTCCTCCACTTGGATCCCAATACAATTTGAACTGATATCCATCTGTCATATGTTGATAAGAACACCTGGAAGTATCTGTTACACCAATTTTCTCTTTGTCCTCTGCTAAACCCTCATGGATGTGATAACTAACCAAGCCATCATGCGAACTGACACCATAGTCACTGTAACGACCCAATTCTGTGTAAATTAAAAACTTTCCAATTCTCACTTAAAACATGTAAAAGTAACATATAACAAAGATAATACAATAAAATTTCTACCTTTCTTTATTGATAAACACGTACAAGTTACAATATGTTTCATTGCAAATATAAATCAGAGTTAAAAGTAAAACAATTACATACATAGCTCGTAAGCTTTTGCACAAATAGAAGTAAGAATGTCCAGGAGTCCTTCCTTGCAAATCTTGGTACATCGGCCGCTTGCTATGGAGGAGAAACATCACTCGGGCGCTTTTCCGCCAACCACGGACTTATAATGCGGTCCCCCGCACGATCATTTTACAATGAACGGCCCTCCCTTCGAAGAAGAGATTGGTAGGGTATCCTTTAACGATTACCAACTGAGCATAGTGCTGTGTCCTACTCAACTAGAACCTTGCTATTTCACAATCTCGATCTAGTACTCGGATCACAATGAACTGACAGTGTAGTCTCAACAATCTCACATCTAGGTGGATGTCGTACCTTTCGCTACTTTGGCCAAAGTATTCTCATTCAGTACTTCGAATGAAGGTCATCTATCATAAACACTACTCAGGGCCGATTTGACTTAAGGCTTCCTTACTCTACGCATAGGTTTTGTCCTTCAATGGATGAAACCGTCATCCCAGACATCCTACAATCATACTAACTTAATGGAGATGAACACTCTACAAGTGTCTTTATTTTATTCCTCCTATTCAGGAAATCTTTGTCCTAGGAGTACTTAGCTTACTCAGTTATCTAATAACCTAAGCTAAAAGACCATACTTGACTAGACCTTCATTTCATTCCTAGTAGTAAATAAGTATATCTACGTATTCTCCATATAGAGATCATACAAAGTTTGCAAAAACAATTAATTGCATATAAAACCCTTCTCTATATAATGCAGATTAAGTTCAGTTACCCTTGAGCTCTTTAATCATTTGATTCCCTTTTCACTATCCCCTTAATTTAAAGTTCTTATACATTTAAATGGAATGCACAAAGAAAGTTTGCCCAATCAGTTCTTAAATAGCTTTGAACTATTTGATATCTCAAACACACAATAAAGAAAATGTAACCTTTCAACAAAAATTACAAAGAAATAGAAAGTCATGCCTAATATTCTAAGAGTACGGTGAACTCCAAGGTTACTCTTTCACAATGGCACAATGGCACTCCAAGATCACTCTTTCACAATGGCTCTCCACTATAGAAGATTTGCCCAGTAATGACTCTTAATTCTCACAAAGTATCAAAGACTGTAATGCTGCAATTGCTTGTCAAATACTGTCCAAGCTTTCTATATCTTGCTCACTCAATAGTTAGAAAATGTAGTAATATGGTAAATGTCTCAGCTCAGAAAAACGGAATTCTATACTTAATGGCTTGCTAATCACAAACTTCCTACAACTGATATCTCAAAGAATGGCTGGGCGTCAATGAAGAGAAAGTCCGAAGTGCCTTTGAATGAAAGTTTGTGAAGTATTTATAGGCCGTAGTTAAAACAGTTTCCCCATTTCTGGGCATGTATTTTGACAGATTTCAATGTTTACTCAGTCAAAATGCTACTTGCCATTTATCCAAACCCTTAGTCATGTTCTTCCATGATGATTCGACTTCTATACAGCCAGCAATTCGAAGAACATTTCAACTTGCAATAAAAACGAAATCTACAGCCACGTTTTTCTTGCCAGGCGTAAGAATTTTCCATGATATTTTTGCTGCGTACTAGGTCAAGTTCCAAATCGACACAGCTCAGTAGTTTGTTGCTATTTTCTGGTTTTTGAGCTTTGAATTTGTCTTCTTTCATTCCCAGCTGTGCAGGGACCTCCGCCATTTTCACGGGTGAGTTTCATCTTTTCTTTATTTTCATTCATTTGCAATAATTCGAATTTTTCCAAAAGTTTCCTTAAAAGTATTTCGCCTCTTTTCAAATGTACAAGTTAAATATTTCATATGGTAATCTTTTAAATATTTGAACTTCCATTTTTTTACAAATCACGAATTTCCTTCTTCAATTTTTAACACTTTAAAATAAAATGCGAATTTCATTCTTTTAATTTGAAATTGTTTTAATAATTTCTTTTTGTATATTTTACTTATTAATGTATTATTTTAAACATTATTATTTATTTTTATATAAACGTATTTATATATAAATAAATATTAATTTTAATATTAATACATTTAATTAATAAAATTTACAAAAATATTATTATTTATACATTCTTTATGTATTTAAATAATCACCTTATATATTTATACATAAATATATAAGTAAATCCCTTAGACAAAATATAGTTCCCTTATTTATTTTATTATAAAATACTATTATAGTCTTTAAATATATTAACACATAAATATTTAAATACCCGAGTATTTTAAATATTTATATTTAATATAACTATAATAATTTTATATATAATCGTTAATATTTAATTACTTAAATATATATTTAACAAATATATAAATATATCGTGAGCCAGTCAGCAACCCGATATTATATATATATATATACGTAAAGTTAACAGGGAATAATAATATAATATTATTATTAGTATGTATTTCTCTGTACGCAGTGTACACATAAATGTATGTATATCATGTCATTACGTACATATGGGCATATCCATCTGCCGAGCATATGTATGTATTTGACATGTATATTCATATGGATACGTGTACACGTATACACATACTCACTTGACCTTTTAACGTATATCCATTCACGTTTTTCCAAATCATGTCAAAGCATAGTAAGTCAGACAAATAAGTAATCATCACTTTTCAAAGCATAAAGAAGTAAACATAACTCCAAGCCTAAGGATGACTTATCTAGACCAACATAACTGACTTGGTTTCTCAGAACCTATACTGACGTGTGTGTATGCTCATTTGGTACTCGTTACTGCTTACCCGACCAAGTTCCTCCCCGAGTGATATCTCTCCTTTGTCCGGAGGATCAGTCTTCATACCTGCACACCATGACATGACATCGGCAGTCATATGCTCATAACAAAGCAGAATACATGAAACATTTCAAAAGTTAGATTATTCATAAATCAATAACCTTCTATTCTCCTTTATGCAGTATTTCACCAAGAATAACATCAAATGAAACATCATTCATATTGAAAACAAGGTACAAGCATCATTAATTCACCTCCAGAATTGACATTTACTCTATCTAATGATTGTAAATTGTAACGTCACAATTTGGGATGTAACAGTCACCCTATAACCATGTACCCGTACAAAAACTCTGTGACATAGAAGTAGCAAGCCCTGTTGGATACATATCAGCATGATGGATAACTGACTGTTGTCCCTGCAAGTAATCCCCCACAAACAACTGAATCAGACACTTGCAGCCGCTCATCCCATCTTTTGAAGATGGCAAACTCCCATCCCACAATGGATGGTATAAACCCTGAGCCATTCCACACTGACGCATCATCAATTCCTGATCACTCCTCACTATGCAATCAAGATAAAATGGTCCCACCTCTGTCAATGGCTAACCATCATAGTCCTGGGGGAACAAATCAGCTGCATTGGATGAGTTAACTGAATTGCTTCCAGGTGAGGGAAACAATTCAACATGAGTACCAATCTCCATATTGGACGATGCCCAACATATCTCTTGTGATGACGATGGAGTAGCGACGTGATCTATCACAAAACTCTCAGGAGAATCAACTATCACATCACAAGAGCTCTGAAACACTTGCCCTGCATCACCTAACATAGGACTAACCTCAGGAGAACCTAGTGCAACAAGTGGTTCTCTGCTGCTTTCAATCAATGCACTCATCCCATCTAAATTAACTGCACCAACATCTGTGATGGATGTAACTACATCCTCAACCTGCTCACAGCTATGAACTGTAGGTGTATGTTCATCACTAACTACTGCAATAGAAACTTGAACTGTATCTGTAAATGGTGAAGTTTGTGCCAAGCTCAACTCCACGGTAAGCTCCCCTAACTGTGACTGTGACTTTTGAAGGGCCAATTTGCTGCTCTTCAACAAGTCCATGGTCACCACAAGCTCACGAGTGAGCTCATCAACCTCCTCCTCCTTTCCCTTCAATGCATCATAACCAATGCAATCCCACTTGAGAAGAAAATCCCTATCCGCAAGTAGCTGTAGGTAATTTTGTTTCATCATTCCAATTGCTTCTCGTAGTGCATGTAACTCTACAAGGGAAAAACCACTATCACCATGCTCATCTGTCAAAGGAGTACTCCAACCAAAGGTAGCCAACATCCGACGAGCAACATCAAAATGCTCAATGGTTGTGGCAATCATACTGTCATTCACTTTTCGTTGCCCAACCAAATGATGAGGACTCTATAGCTTATGACTTGTTGTGACCTTTTCACACATCACCCCATTCAAAATGGGGACCCCCTAATTTTTGCTCTATTCCTCGTCTTTTGGCTTTGGTTTTGTCTCTCTCTCTCTCTCTCTCTCTTTTTTGTCTGCCTTTCTGGGGATGTGCCCATCTTTGAGCTTAAACGTGAAATTTTGGCTAAGTCTGAGAATTAGGGTTTGCTTTCTTCCTATCAGTTTGAAGTCTAATGGAGTGAGTGAATTGAAATCTAAGTTTGGCAATACATTCAGCATGCTTCCAGCAAGTTCCCAGCAAAATTTCATTGAATTCTGACAACTTACTATTTTTAGTAAGTACCTGATTTGGGACATTTTCTCAACACTTTTGAAATTCTAATTGTTTCATTGCATCCAGGACACTTTAAACTGCTTGCCTACAAAATTTGAGCCAGATCTGACAATTTTCTATTTTTAGCAAGTATCACCTTCAGGAGCAGATTTTAGGGTTTGCATGTGAAGTTTTTCTAAGTATTGGCGAATTCCTCCTTGACCCATGAAATGCGCTCAAGTCACCTTGCCTTGGAGGATGATTAAAAAATATGCTAAGTGTTGTTAATTCTTGCTGGGGTCTTGAAATGCACCCATAGCACTATGAAGGACATTGAAAATTTGCTAAGGCGTTGGAATTCCACCTCATCTAGACAAATGCGCCCATGATGGAAATGGCTCTAGAAAAGTTTCAAAGTGTTGTTGAATTCCTCCTTGACCCTCCAAATGCGCCCATCTCCAAGAGGTGTGAAGGAAAAGTAACTAAGGCGTTGAGATATTCTTGCTTGACATGTCAAATGCGCCCAAGTTCAAGGTGACTCTAGGAAATTTGTCAAGTGGCGTTGTTAAGTCCTCAACATCAAATGCGCCCAAAGATATTGAAGGTGGTGGCTCTCTAAAAAATGTTCTAAGTAATGTTGAATTCCTCCTCTATACCCTAAATGCGCCCATATTCAAGATAACTCTAGGAAAAGGTTGCTAAATATTGTTAATTCCTCCACCCCAAGCAAAATGCGCCCATGACTGGAGAAAGATGGAAAAAAAAAAAATTATCTAAGGTGTTCAAAATTCCTCCTAGACCTCTCATATGCGCCCATGCTCATGGAGATGATAAATTTTTTTCCTAAGTATTGAAGTCTCTCCTCCCCTAGAGAAATATGCCCAAGCTTGAGAGAAGGTGATAAAATTTACTGAGGCATGTATGAATTGGTAGTAGATACATCAAAATGCGCCAGCTTCATGAAGTTGGATAAAAAAATTCCAAGGCAAAGCAGGAGAAAAAAAAATACGCCCAGAGATGAAGAAAAAAGATAAATTTTGATGGCAAAATATTTTTCTAAGGTATAAAATTCAAAAATTAAACAAACCCCTTCGTTTGTAGACCCATCAATTTGATGTTTTCTGAATGGAATTTTCTTCTAGGTACTGGATATCTTCGACAAAGGTTTGATTTTAAAATTTTCCACACCTTGCCGAGGATTTTAAGATGAAGATTTTTGATGGGCGCCTGAATAATGAAATTTCCTAAGGAGAATTAAAAATTTTCCTAAGGCAAAGAAATAAATATTTTTTTAAATAAAATTGTCTTGACTAGTAAAATTCAAGTTCATTGCCGAGATGATTTTGATCAAATTCTTCATGAAAATAATCTTTCCCGAGCCAGAGTTGGATTGAAAATCAAAGTGTCAATGCCTCAGTGGGTGAAACAAATTTCTTAAGGGCGTGCAGTTGAAGTTAATATTTTTGAAAGATAATTTTGAAATAATAAAGTGAGGTACGCCTAGACTAGTGGAGATGAATCTTTTTGAAATTCTAGAAGGTCAAAATATTCTAGATGCCAAATGCCAAGTGTTGCAGCTACCAGAGGAGGGAAAATCAAAATTTGAATGAACTGGCTAAAATTAGCTTCTTCTAGAAATCAACTTAGCTATATGAGCTGCGAAGTTTTGTTATTTTCTCCATCAGCTAACAAGTTCGATTTGAGCTCTGAAGTGAAAGAAGATTGCAGCATGAGGAGAGTTGAAGGTGAAGAAATTTGAACTTGGGCTCTTAGTGTTGAGAGAAATTCGAAGTGAGAAGTTGTTGAAGCTAAGTTGGCCAAAATTTCTCTGAAGTGTTGAAGTTGTATTGCTGCAAGTAAATTCTCTAAGTGTTGGGAGTTCGAAGTTGCTGCAGGAGGTGTTGAGGTTTGAAGTTGAAATTCAGTGTTGAAGCTTCTCATTTTCGAAAATCTGCTGGCAGCCCCGATGTGATTGTATTTTTCTAAGTTAAATTTCTAATGACTATTTTTTGTTTTTGCAGAATGGCTGAAGTAAGAGCCACTGGCAAGGAAAATAATGTTGAATCCAAAAAGGCAAATGCGTCCAAATAGGCTGTGATCAAGAAGCTGAGCAAGTCTTTCCTGTCGGAGTCGAAGTTTTCTTCAAAGTTGGGGAAGTTGGCTGACACGAACTTGGGCTCTTTCAACATGGAAGCTTTCAAAAGCCAAATGATGGGAGTTGGAGGCCATCGTCCATCAGTCACTTCACATAGTATTGTCAGAAGTGGAATTTATGCAGCTACTAGTTTTCCGCAAGCAATTCAATGTCCGGAGTTGATCATGGAGTGTGCTAATTGTTACAACCCGGATCAAAGGTCTATTGTCTCACCTGATGGCAGATTGTTTGCTAACCTCACACCTGAAGCCATTGGAGAAGCATTTGGAATTCCCGCCTATGAGAAGATGATTTACAAGACAAGAGAAAGAGTTCAACGAATGTATGCTTCTACATTTGACAGATGTGCTTATATGATAAACTCTCATTGCATGAACAAGCCCAAGCCCACTCGCATGAAGTTGCCGAAGCAAATAATCTCAGATGATCTGAAGTAGGAATATTGTGATTTGATTATGATGCTCAGCAGGGTTGGAGGATGTCCCCAAGCGTTCATCTTTGAACCTTGGATGTTTTACTACATCAATCTCGTGTTGGAAGGCAAGGAGCATATTGACTGGGCGGTGATGATTAGTGACAATTTGCACGAGCAGCTCCGGAGTTTGAGGAGAACGAAAACATTCTATATGGGCTCATACATCATCTACATGTTGGCTCGTATGACGAAGTACACAGGAATATCATACAAAGAGTCTATTGGGTGTGGCTCTCAGCAGTTCAAGATTCATGAGGCTTGTCCACAGCTGCACTTGACAAGCACATCTCACTACAAGAGAGTCAATGACTCCTTCACCATGCACATAACGAGATCACTTCAGCAAAGAACTCATCACAGGATCTCCAAGGAGGCTCAGGAGTTGATAGAAAGGTACGGGTGTTGGTTCATCCAATTTCCGAAATTTACTTATATTAGGTTGCAAGGGTTCTCTTCATATCCATATAGGTTGCCCAGATACCCTACGAATAGGATATTGATGTTAGAAATATCTAGGCAACTCATTGCCTATGATAAGATTCAGAAGAAAAAGAAGAAGGGAGGACTTGACTTCCCGATCATCATGGGAAATTCAAATGAAGTGTGTCCTTCACTGCAAGCAGCCAAGGAAGTCGAAAATGAACTTCAATTTTTCCACCTTTCTTACCACACTAGCAGACAGTACTATGATACAAAAATATCAGGTGGGTAATGTTAGAGGAGTTCAGACATAAGGCAAATATTGAAGATTTTTGGGCTAGTGCGTTGGATGAGGCTGAGATAAGAAAAAGGATGCTTTCAAGATTATTCTAGTGCCAAACCAGGTGGATGAGGATATGAATGTTCTTCATCCAGATTATGAGACAGTAAGGGATACACCTCTCCCCCTTCCAGATTGGTCGGAGCCGGAGATTGCGGATTTGGATACACTTGGCATACCAGTCTTGACATTCACCAGAGGATGGGTTGAGAGGCATGTGAACAGGCTTAAGAGCAAGTCCATTCCTCTTACTTATAACTTGATGGGAGATCATAGGTCGCCGACTGCTACAAAGAAGAAATAGGTTGCTCGAGCTCCAGAGTCACGAAGGAAAGAGCCAATCCAGCCAAAGCCTCCGAGAGTCGAGGAGGCATTACCTACACCATTGGAGACACGTTCTCCAAGTGTACAAGAGGTTTCATTGTTTGTTGATCAAAGGAATATATTGAATAAGGAACAAGAATTACAGGAGACAAATCAGCCACCTCGTCGGGAGTCTGTTGGCCAAAGTGTCAACTCACCTATCAGAAATAACCAGCAAGAAGAAGATGAAGAAATGGCCACAGATACACACTTCCAGCATGAGCTTGAGGCGGCATTAGAGGATGACACGGTTACAGGACAAGAAGCCCAAGGTTCAGGAGATACTCAACCTGGAGAAGTTGGTGAACCTCGTCAGAATGAAATTAGAGAAGAGGTCTGTGAAGAAGAAGCAAGGAATCAGCAGCCACTTATTATTTCAGATTTACAGCAGGTAGTACCGGATTAGCTCAGAGATAGGATGAGGAGGAGCCCCGTTGAAGAAACTGATCCAGCAGTTGAGATGGAGGAATTCCTGAGTAGGATCAGTGCGCCTCCGACAAAGAAGAGAGCTAGGAAGTTTTCAAAGATTTCAACAGATGAGGATAGCTCGCATGGTGTTCTGAGCAACTTTCTGAATTTACTATTTTTAGTAAATTCTATTTTCTGTCAATGGTCCTATTGGCTTCAGCACAGTTGGCTCTCTTTTTCAGCCAATTCAATGGTATTTTGATTCTTGGCCTTTGGATGCATTTTTTTGGAGAGATAAGTATTTTAATTAAAATGATGTTATATTTTATTATTATGACCCCTTGGTCTAGCTACATGACTTTATGCTGTTCTGAAAAGGGGGACCTCATGGGTGGACGCATCATCAGGAGAAAATTAAATATTTCTTAAGGTCAAATATTGCTTGGAGAAATGGGACGCCAAATTTTGAGAAGGTAATTTTTAAATTGAAAAATATATTGACTTGAAGTTGGACGCCACTATTGGAGGAATATGGGGTCAACACAAGTTTGAATATTGCTTGACTATTTTGGGCGCCCTTCTTGAAGTTTCTAGAAGATTCTCTCAAATCTATAAATACAGGCCTCAGCTCTTCAGTTCATGATCTCTTGTCTTCAATAATGTTATGCTGCCGGAATGGTAACAGAATTGCTTCGAGGAAAGCATACCTCCTAGCATAGGCTCGACTTCTTGCTTGAAAGATAGCAACTAGTTGAGAGTTTAACTTGTAGTAGAATTCTTGCACTTGTAGCTGGGTATTTTGCATATTGTAGCTGAGTTCTTGCTTTTTAGTCAAATTTTGGAGTTGCTGGTTTGAGTTGCTGAATGTGTGTTTTTACTCATAAGTTTCAAAATAAAATTATTCTCATTTTGGGTACTAAATCCTTGTGTTTCCTTGTTAGGGGCGACCCTACTTGTCAATTTGCAGATTTTATGATCATGAAATGAATTTTATAGAGAGAAATCGCCCTTCCTTGAGGGTCGTACCATTCTGAGCATGTCTTGAAATTCGTGCAAAATCATTAAGAGTCTTTTTGAGTGGTTTTCGTGTCCCATCTTGGTTGCCATCTTCTATAGAACATTATGCATTTGATTTCGTGTCAATAGAGTGAGTTATGAGTGAGATATATGCATTTTAGTGGATTATTAGGTTGCTGGTTATTGCATTTTAGTTGCTGGTCTATCATAACAGACTTAGATAAATGCATTTTGGTGAGGGGTGTGATGAGCCTAGCTTGAGCTGACTCATAAACCCTTCTTTGTTCCCTTGAAATTTTGTTAAACAATTCAAATGCAAACATTGAGCTTGCTGGTCTGAGTTATCAGTTTGATCTAGTGCTTATAATCGATGATAGATGCACAAGTGATGTTTTAAGAATGCCTTCCTTAATATCAAAATGAATTACTAGATGTAATGCAATCAAGTTGAGTGTTTTCAAATGCATATAAATGAGATACTACTTGTGATAAATGCATATACAGCCTATAAGCCTTATGTCAAACAGTTGACATACATCCTCATACACTGTTCAAATGATCTTTATAACTCCAACTGATGTTATCTTTTCCATGCATGTTTGAATAGAGATATGCTTCAAAACAGACTTTCACTTCTGATTTGCCAGTGGACCTTAATTCCTTGATAATGTTCAAATATCGCAGTAACAATAAAGACTAACATTAACTCTTAACATCAGTTACAAGTGCAGATCTATAAAGCAGCTTACAGAGGGTTATAACAATAATTTTCTGAGCATAGAAATGACTGATTTTTAACAGCAGTTTGCACTGAAAGTACAACAGGACATCACCCAAAATTGGAGAATGTTGTTCATACTAAACATATCAAACATTTATCAAACAAATACACTCATTGTTCAGACCTGGAAGTTGTAGAGAGACTGAACGTTTGCAGCAGTTGGTACTGTGTCTGAAATCCACCAATAAGGGTCACGTCCAGCACTATGGATGTTGTACAGCCTTTAATGGCTTCACATGTGCTTGAGAATGAAGCTTGAAAGCTGGAAATGTAATCTCAAAAGCAACCACAAAGGAATACTACTGTTCTAATAATAATCTATCAAACCCTTGAAAAATCCCTGTGATAAACTCCACTAAAATACCTTAGTACTGTAGCGTTTACTATTCATGTGCACTGTAGCAACCACTGTAGCGTTTTACTGTAGCGCGACACTATTCACGAGTACTGTTCACGTGGCACTGTAGCGCGGCACTGTTCACGCCACTGTAGCAGCTAACAAAAATTCCGATCTGCAAGTAATAAATGATATGGTACGGCTGGAGATACAATAGCCTGAGAAATAAGAATGAAGTTGGAAGTTGATCTCTTGTAGATTTAATATTTTCTTCTTCAAACCCTTACTTATTTTCCCCTGTAAGCACGAATGTAACTTCTGAACAAAGCTACCTTGTTAGCAAGCTTCAGCTGATCTTTCACAACCTCAGTATGCTTGATTCTGAAGAGTTGACGTTCTCCAAAACCTGATTGCAGAAACCCTTGTTTCTCCAACTCCAAATGTTCTCAGAGAGAAAAGACAAATTCAAATGATCATCAATAATGAGTTCGATTTGTCTTGAAGAGAAATATATATCTTTTTCCTCAAAAGTTCGACCCTTTTCAAAATATCAACTTAATTGCATTTAATAATATAATAATTCACCCTTTTAGAGACTTAGGCAAATTATTAATAAATGGTGTCCATATTAAATGAGTAACAAATACTCATTTAATAATAATAATGCTCCTTTAATATAAAGTATTAAATACTTTATAATTTGCCATTAAGAATTAATATTTTAATATTTCACTTAAAGTGACTTTATAATATAAAGTCATAATAATAATCATTTAATTATTATTAAATGCTCCGTAATTCTTCGTTTGCTCAACAAACTGTCAAACTGGGTCGAAATTGAGAAGACTAGCTGAGCCAAGTGCCCTGCCAAAAATAGTAACCCCTGTCGGCCTGACTTACTATAAATAGTAAGTGTCTGAATATCACTCTGTGAGTCCTTGCAAAGGTCCAAACCTGAATCAATTGGAGGAGTAAGGTCCTGAAACTCTGGATAAAATCCAAGGAAGACCCTCTCATCACATTTGTCAGCCTACGAGGGTCAAATGATAGGCTAATCCTTACGAACTCTGATGCTCGCAAAATGGGGACATTACAAGGGGTTTGTGACTGGAAGGTCTTATTAAGCTTTGAAGTGATCATATTCATTATTGCAGCATTATTGAACTTCTAATTGTGGGCTCTTGGCAGACAATTCTATCAAATTGTAATTTGATCAGTAGTACTATCAACCTTCTCATTTATCTCCTTCACTTGCTTATTGTAATTCCAGCTGAATAAGTGGAAGAGGCTGGCTTGCCGCCTATTTAATTTCAGTTAGTAGCTTTAGGGACCCTCTGACCATATGCTCACACCTTGCCCAACATCGGGATCCTAGTGTACATCCTTGGTTAGAGTTGCTTTACGCATCGTTTTGGTTTCAGAGATAACCTTAACCGGTGTGTGTTGCATTGCCTATTGTAATCAAAAAAATAAAAAAATTGGTCTGATTCATTACATCCTAGGTACGCCATCTTCTCTATGGCTACAAATTCAAATTTCTCAAAAATAATTAATGCACAATAAAATCCATTTAAACTGCCTAGACAAAGATAGGAGTTGCTACTTTAATTCTCCACTTGCAATTTCAGAAAAAGTAAGAAAAGGCAAAAATCAAGTCATGGGCATCCACCTCCTGTCCCTACTTTTTAGGGGTCAAAATTTTGTGCTTTAAATCCCCACTCTTCATTTCTCAATGCCTCTTCTTGAAATTTG
This sequence comes from Sequoia sempervirens, assembly GCA_007258455.2. NCBI lineage: Eukaryota > Viridiplantae > Streptophyta > Pinopsida > Cupressales > Cupressaceae > Sequoia > Sequoia sempervirens. The sequence continues at coordinate 23,550 of VDFB02385908.1, read as the reverse complement.
AACAATTAAATTTAATTGTTTTAAGATTTGTTTTTTGCTTTCCACCCCACAAGTCAATTTGTCAAAGTTGCACAAGAAATTTAATTGAAAAATTAAATTATTTGAAAATAAATAATTTTCTAGCCCTCAACATGTAATTCAAGCCCAAAATTAATTTATTTTAAAATTCCAAAAATGCTTCCACAAAATTCACCTCATTTTATTGATACAGGACTACCAATTTCCATGGATGCTCTTGCATCATTCAACTATTTGGATAGAAGATGAAAGACAACCTACAGATTATAGATCAGAATGGGAAACATATTTCTTGAAGAAAACTGCAGATATAATCATTAAGAACGTAGTAGGAAGATATAGAAAGTAATCAATCAACATTAGGGTGAAGAACAATGAGAATAGAATATATATATATATATATATAGGGCTTCACAGCTCTTGTTACGAGTTGAGATGAGGGGTGTGATGTTAAGAAGCACAATGTAATCTCATTCAGCTAGTAAAGTAGATTAATTACAACAGATATATGAATATATTGTCAATTATGAATAGTTTAGAAAGGAAGAATATACAGATCTAAAAGAAGAGAATGTACAGATTTGAAGGGGAGTTTAAATGGATAATGAAACATAATTTATAAGGAAGATTGAATGAAGAAGAGGGAGAGCGGCACAATGAAAAGAACATATATCGAAAATCATTCAAGGTTGGAAAGATAAGAAGAGTATAAGGTAAAATCCCAAGATTCTGAGATTGAGTTTGACCAGACAATTATTGGTTGACAATTTGTGTCAATCCAATAAGGGAGTGATCAAAAAATCGTTAATCCAAACCAGGGGACATTACAAGGTGCCAATTGAAACATTAGAAGGAAATGTTTCTAGAGGGCCAATATAATATGAAATTAAAATGTTTATTCTAGTCACTTTTAAAAGGAAGCTTAAATTAGTAAATATGAAATTATAAAAGAGGGATCTTCGTTGGGAAAAAAAACTTTTTGAATATTTCATCTATTTGATTTCTCCAATAGATTGGACTTTGTGTTCATCTTGTTGGGTGAAAATTATGTAATCATCTCTTCAATAGATTACACAACTAGGACTTCAGCCACAGCTACGTGAGATAAAATCTCTCCTCTCAGAAAGGGGAGGCGCCTTCTTACTGCTAATAGAAGCTATGATAAAATTGATTAAAGTATTTACACAATACACATTATACTTACAAAATGGGGGGTGTGTGTCACATTCATGCTTCTCTCTTTTTTTCAGAGAAGATGTTTACAATGCTTCACTGTTGGAAGTTCTTAATTCACAATAACTCTAAACGATCAACAAGCAGTAATGCCAATACCTCTATCTTGTCAAAGCAAAGTGTAGAGGCACCAGATGAGATTAACAATAAACAAGTAAAAAAAAAAGGGAAAGCTCATGAAGGCACAAAGTCATTCCGTAGCTTTTTCAATGATGGATCTGTGAGAGATGTGTTGTTTGTTGCATTACAAGCACAAAGTCTTCTTAGACGCAGCAATTCCTCGAATAGCATGAACGATTACAAGCGCAAAGTCTCGTAGATCATTCAACAAAAGTATCCAAACAATAAACTCAAATCCAAATAAGAAATGCAACACAAAGTTTACATAAATTACTTGAAGTCCTTCAAATATCATTCACTAATCACCACCAAATATGATCAACTCATAAGATATTGAATCCAACACAAAGTCTAGTTTGCAATTGTCTTCTTTATTAATCAATGTCATTCACAAAGCATGAACACAAAGTTTCACAATTTTGCTTCAAAAAGGGAAGCACTTTGTTGCAAAATACTAAAAGTAAGTTTCACAATAGAAATCCCTTGTATATATAAAGGAGAGGGATGAGCAAAATTAGGAAATCAGTTGAGAAAAGTTAAGGAAGTTAGGTGAGTTAATTAGGGAAAATCTCACCTAACTTTGACTAAAGTCAAAATGTAATTTTTCTTCAAGAAACTACATTTCAGATTAGTGCAATTACATTTCGAGAAAAGACATTTTGAGATGTCAGAAACTATTTACAAGATGTTTAAAGGAAAGCATCAGAAAGTTCAACATATTGGGGAAGATATTTCAGTCTTTCCATTTGTGCCCCATTGAAGAGAGTTCCAGTTTCGGTTGTGCAACACCAATCCTAGCTGGGAGTTTGGAGGAGATATCTTAGTCTTCTCATTGCTACAAATTTAGTGGCCAAGGGCCAAATTTGGTGTATTCGATTTGTGCTTTTATTTGGAGAAATCGATTGGGAGAAATTATTGAAGAACATTTTCAAAATTTTGTGGCATTGTTGTGAAGAAATTGCAGCCTCTTCTTGGCAGCATATTGACATCAATAAATTTGTAATATCCCTTGCTAAGTGTGATCACAATTTGCTGTTATGAAGCTCAAGGAATATTGTCAAACACTTGGCATACAATGTCTGAACCCGCTGTTATGAATTTTCTGATTGTCCTCTGTGAGTTTGTAGGCTGCAAATGAAGTTATTGAATGCCTCTAACAATGCAAGGTTGTCACAGAAATGATATACTAGCTGTTCAAACCTCTGGCATACATGTAAATGACTGAAATTAACTAGTACAGCTAGTTGGCATAAAGACAAACACTTTCCATGCATCCCAAAGTACACCTACAGCCACTAGGCAATTAAGCAAACACTTGGCAAGCAAAGGCTCTTAACAAATATGTAAACCACTATCTAAATTGTCACTTTCAGCCAATAGGTATTTTCACAAACATTTGGCATGCATACTCATGCTGTTTTCAAATGCTACAAGATGAATCTTACAATGAATATATGTTGGTGCAATTTATAACTCCTTATTACTCAGCCAACTCAAGTACAAGTTATTGAGAAAATTGCCAAGACTCTTGGCTTTACATTACAATGCCCAAACAGATATAAAATATCCACCTACAGTAGCACCTAATACCATTGATTCATCAATGCAAAATGAACTTAGAAAGTTACAAGAACCTGGTATAGGAGATCGCCCAAGCTTGCCGAAGACGTGGTAACTTGTATGTAAAGAAAGAAGACTCTTCACATAACAAAATCAGGCCCTAACCTGAGCCGCCCTTGTTCCTTGATCTGCAGTTCAAAATAAAATAAATGCCACTCTTTTGTAACCTCTTTAAGGGTTGGAAATAGTTGCCAGACCTTCATGAGTGATGTGCTCTAAGTAGAATTGGGAATCGATGCAAAATAAGGTCTCCATGAACTGAAATGTCAAATCCCAGCAAGTCTGCAAACTTTATAACATTCAAGAGAAGAAGATCAATTCTCCTTGTAGCAGCCTCTAATGGCCTTCAAATGGCGTCCAAACCCCTCCTAGATACCTCACACATTAACCCTGATTTATTCAGAATTTATTCCAGCTTCTTTAACAAAATCGTAGCTCCTTCATGAGTGCACCAGTCTGAGTATTAATGGCTATTGAATCATCAAACGAGCATCATAGTGACTTCTCTTTGACACAAGACACCCTTGAGATATCTTAAAAATATGCAAATGATATATCAATGGAAAATAATTCGATTCACACAAAAACTTGGCCAAAGGCCATTAAGTTTGCAATGAGCACAAGATTGGACTTCTGAAGTAAAACCCACAATTGGCAACAATCTCAACTGATAGTTTCACAGCCTCAAAGTTGCGCAACCAATGAGAGTTTTGTTCCCAAAGGTCCAATAATGGTAGAAACCCTAGCTGGCTCCCCAACCAAACAAGTTCTTCAAAACAACTATCAATTCCTGGATATCCAAAAATGAGCCCTTAAGATCCTTTTATACTTTTCCTGGAAAAGCTCACACACATTTCTTGCCAATGTGGGATAAAAGATATATTTTATTTTATTTTAGTGACTTTATGATATATTATTTTATTTAAGTCACTTTATTAAATTAATTAAATATAAGGTTACTTTATAATATTTATTTATTTAATAACCTTACAAATAATTAATTTAATTATTATCTCCCTTATTTCTCCAATCCACTGAATCCAAGAAAAGAAGCCAACCACTGCCCGAAGAAAACCCTCTAGCCGAGCTCCTTAGCCTACGAGAGTCAGGAATAGGCTAAACGCTCTGAAACTGATGCTCACGAAATTGGGGACATTACAAAATTCCTCTAAAATCGTGGCATTTTTGGCAAGAGAAAATCACGGCTGTAACAAGTCGATTGATTGAAGAATTTGCTTGCATGAATCGTGGCATTTGTGACAAGTTCACAGCCTATTATTGCATCAATTGGCAGAGATTAAATCATAGGAAAATTGTGGATAATCAGTCAAGAGGGATCGCTGCATTTTGGTGGTAAAGTCGTGGCAAGTTGAAGGCTAAACATTGATCACAGCTTCATTGGAGAAGATTGCCTAGCTGAGTGAAATCATGGAGCATTCTCATTGCAGCCATCAGTCATTTCCAGGTTCTCAAGTTGCATTTATATTTCTGTTTGTAATCACTAGGTAGTTATGATCTTTGCAAGCTACAGTCTTGGCATCCCTTTGCACTCAGATTGTAATCAGCATATGAACAGATTGTAATGAGTCTATGCATTGAAATAAGGAGTTATAAGGTTGCACATCAAGTGTTTGTCTTAATGCATTATAGCTGTAGCTTCATATGAACATTAGTTTCAGTCATAAGTTGTATGCCAACTATTTGTAATAATTCCTATGCATTTTCAGTCAATGTAATCAGTTTAAAAGCTGCAATAAAGGAGTTGGGAGTTGCATATGACTTGTTTGTTAAAATACCTTCTTGCTGTAGTTGTTCATTTGCATAGTTAGGATGCATGTCAAGTGTTTGACTAAATGACTAGCAGCTGTAGATGCATTCTCAGTCAACATATTATTTGAGAAGTCATTTAGAATGCATGCCAATTATTTGTAGTAATGTCTATCAGCTGTAAGTGCATATTTCATGTCATTTCAGTCATACATCTTCATTGAAAGGTCACCAATAGTTGTCGCATTGCATCCTCATTACATTCCACTATTTGGATTACTTCTTAAAAGTCATTTCAGTTTATGCAAACATCAAACACAAGCAAAATTACAAATCAGATCAGTCAAACAGCAGTTGTGAAGTTTCGTTGCCAAGTGTTTGACAAAATGTCCAAGGCTTGAAAAGTGAAAACAAAGTCAAAATTTTCCAAGGACATTACATTGATTATTCGATTGCTCTACCAAATCTATTATGGTATCAAAGTAGGCAAATTTTGTGCCTATTATCTTGTTGTGATGAGAGAATAATGCCTATTATCTTGTAATGAGGTATTCATCATCACAATTGACATTGAGATCACGGGAGGCATTCATTACTTGAAATAATTGATCTCATTAGCGAGACCAGCGATCATGGATTACTTGGACAAATCAGATCTGTAGGCTGCGAATCCGAGAGGGAGGAAGGATTATTGCGCAATTGGAGGGAAGCGCAAAGCCTTCACAGTTTCATTATGCATGTAGCGACAGATTTTGTTGCAGCTTCTGAGTTCCTAGAGTCCGTCGTTGAAGTCTGAGATAAAGGAGGAAAGGCAATGATAATTGCTACTAGTTCTCTGATTTTGTTGCAACATTCACATGAATGTTGTCTTTGCGGCAGAGGAATCAATGTTGTTGATTGCCTTGGATTATATATCTGATATCTCTGTCAAAGCCTGAACACACATACAACATGTGAAGCTTGAAGAAAGCTCACGAGCATTTGTCTAGGAGTCATCTGTACTTCAGGAGTATTTTGCGAAGTCCAATTCTATTGAAATCTTTGAATGCCTGTGATTTCATTGTTTTTCATGGTGGTCGCATTATAAGTGAAGCTTCCAAGTCTCCATTGCCAGCCATCATGGCACAGTCTGGATCGGGACTTTGATGGTGACCAAATCTTATTGACTCGTGGATATAAGATCTTCAGGCCCACAACAAAATTTGCATTGATTCGAAGGTGATATTAAATTTTTATTAGGAAGCATTCTTTTCCTCCTGTTCGTCGTAAAAATCAATGGTAGCTAGGATAATAAAAAATCCTGAACAGGAAATCGAGATCGCGATAAATATGGAGATCGGCAGACATACCTTTCAAAGAAAACGTGGTGGCGTGTATATGTTGTAGCACGTGGAATGACCTAGTGGAGCAATGGCACACATACGCAGGCAAATAAGTGCAATTTTTTAATTTCTTTTAATTTTTTGAAGAGGTACTCAAATTTGGTAGGGATTAACTATCATTTTTTATAGTTTTTGGGGATATGTAATTTATATTTGAGAGGTTTCATTTATGTAATCCATAATGATCGTAGCTTATATTTCTTAAGTTTATTGGACATTTGTAATTGTAAAGTAAATCTTATAGTGAGGAACTTTTAGGTCAAAGTAAGATTAAGAACATCTGAAAATGAATTATAGTAAGGTCATTGTTTAAGCCATCCTAACTCAGTTCTATTTTTAAGGTGTTATATTATCCTTTCATCTATAGAGAAATGTTGCTTTGAGTAACTAGGAAAGGATAACACCTCATTTGGCTAACAAAATGGCAAGTAGTTCTCCCAAGTTCCTTCTTCCAGATTCTTAGCTATTGCAAGGAAATAATTATTTTGCTTGGAAAACCAAACTCAAAAATCAACCTGAGTTTGAAGAAGTTTGGGATGTGGTCAGTGGCGCCACCACACGACATAAGACAGATGCTGATGAGCAGAAAAAATTTGATCAAGCCGATAGAAAGGAAAAATTGATCATTTTGTTTAGTGTATCTAATGAAGTTCATCCTTTCATCTAAGACTCATCCACAGCCAAAGATGCATGGGACAAGCTCAAGATGATATATGAGGCGAAGAATCAAAATCAGATCTTGAATTTGCAAAGTCAGTTACACAACCTAAGGATGAAGAACGAAGAAAAATTGGGATCCTTTCTGAAAATGATTGTTGAGTTGAGAGCTTCTTTGCAAGCTTTGGGTGAAACAGTTGATAATGTTGTCCTAGTGCCTATTGTTTTACGGGCACTACCTTCCAGATAGAAAGTCTTTGTGACAACCTTGAATGTCACTGAGACAACACCCACTTTTGAGAAGCTCGTGAATCTGCTCCAGAAAGAAGAATCTTTAAGGCATGAACATGAGGAGGACGATCATGCCATGACCACTCATCATAAAGGCAAGAATCCTATGAAGCAGTGTCCAATATGTGAAAGAGTTGGACATGATGTGAAAAATTGTTGGTACAATTCCTTCAACAAAGGATCATCCAACAAACCACATCCAAAGAAGACACTTCAAAGTGGCAAACCACAATGGGAGCAAAAGAACAAACAGAAACAACAAAGCAATGTTGTTGAAGTAGAAGATTCTCCAGATGAGGAATACGTGATTTCAGCTCACACTTCGGAAGGTGGTTCTCAATCAATATCAATATGGTATGTGGACTTAGGTGCTACAAAGCACATGACTGGTCAAAAGGAGTGGTTTCTCACATTGAAACCCCATCATGGTACAGTCACTCTTGGAGATGATACCACTCATGAAATCAAATTGGTGACATCTCCTTGCAATTTGGTATACATAAGTGTAGGCTCACATAAGTCTTATATGTTCTTGGACTTAACAAAAATCTCCTTTTTGTTAATCAATTTCTTGATCACAACCTAAGGATAGAGTTTGACAAAAATAATGATAAAAAGGTATGCCTAATTCGTGATAAGTCTCAAAAGGCAAAGATGTAACATACACCGCTGGAATTTTTTTTTGAAAATGCCCTGTTGCTGGTCTGCTTGTTTGTTTGGTTTCTTGTGATTGTTTCTTTCAAGTTTTGCAAGATTTTTTTGAACATAAATGGAGAAAGCAATAAACAAGAAACTTGGAACTAATATATTCAATAGAGAATGGAAGCAACATCTATTAAATTCATTTTTTTCTGCTCATCAATGGTTTAATACAAGATGCCCATGAGGGCGTGGTTCGGTGGTCAAGTCGCTTGGTTGTAGTGACAGCCACCAGGGTTCAAATCTTCGCTGGGCCAAAGTGCTCGCAGGCCTTGTGCCTTCGCTGGGCTGTTGTGCTCGCGGATTTGGTTGTTTCTTGTATCCGGTTCATAGCTCCGGTCAAAAGCGTTTACCCCTAATAATATGGGTGCATTGCACCTTTTAAAAAAAAAAAAAAAAAAATGGTTTAATACAAGATAATAGCAGACCTGGTAATAAGTTGCAGTCATAAATAAGCCTCTATAATCAGCAACTGCAAGCTCCCTTGATAACCACAAATCATCCACAAGTTAAGGTAATTGAATGCTTTGTTTCCTCCATGCCTTGGCCACCTTTTTAGCTCTCCAATGTCCAACGTCCAAGACCAAAGGTTGCTGATGTAAACTGGGGTTTCTAACCAGTAAAGGGCGTCCCTCCTGGCAGGTTTGACCAGCCTTTAAAAATCACAGACTTCATCAAAAATGCAAGCAAGTACTTAAAAGAAACGCCTTGGAGAGAGCTTCATTTAGAGACAACACCCAGAATGAAATCTTCAGGCAACAAAGAATTATGAATAAAACTCCAAGTTCAGGTCCAGAAGTCGAATCACCCAGAACTGTAGAAAATTGTCAGATGCACATGCATGTCATACCACTGCGAAGCTCTTTGAAAACCCAAAAAGAATCCATAAACCAAACTGCAAAACTTCGACATGCAAATCCTTGAATCCACCAAAGAGACCTCCAAACGGCTGAAAAACCTAATTCTACATATGACTGGCCTGCAGGCGTCTAGGAAAAGGCTAACTGTCAGTGGAGAGTGTAGTGCTAAAAATGGGGACATTACAAAAGATTGTTGCAAGTGCTACAGAAGTTGGTAAAATGTTTAGGCTTGACACAATTGCTAATAATCAAGCTTTAGTGACTACAGATAATGATCTTTCTATGCTATGGTATCGTAGATTTGGTCATTTAAGCACTAGTTACTTCCTAACACTTAGTAAGAAATGCATAGTCCAAGGGCTTCCCTCACTTGAGAAGTCGAGTAATATTTGTTCTAGTTGTATTGCTGGAAAACAACATAGAGCACCCTTCTATCCTAGTGAGCATCGTATAAGCCAACCTTTGCACCTGGTGCATACTGATCTGTGCAGGCCTATGCCACCTAGTCACAATGGCTACAAGTACTTTCAGATATTTGTTGATGATCATACAAGGAAAATGTGGGTATATTGCTTGCAGCATAAGGATGAAGCTCTATCATATTTCAAACAGTTTCGCACTCAGGTGGAGAAAAATATGAATCACTGTATTTGTGTCCTCTACTCAAATCGAGGGGGGGAATACACCAACACAAAATTCTCCACATATCTGAAAGAAAATGGAATTCAACGTCATCTGACTGCAGCATACACACCTCAGCAAAATGGAGTTGTTGAACGGAGAAATCGCATCATCGTGGAGATGGTCCAAAGTATGTTGAAAGATTCTCAACTAGAGCGTGCATATTGGGTTGAAGCTATTCACACAGCAGTTTATCTTTTGAATCGTGCACCAACCAAAGCACTTGATGGCATTACACTAGAAGAAGCATGGACAGGGGTAAAGCCTTCTATCTCTCATCTTTGTGTGTTTGGATGCACTACCTATATGCACATTCCTAAACAGAAAAGGAAGAAGCTAGATGAAAAATCAATGAAATGTATTCTTCTAGGATATAGTAATGAATCCAAAGCATATTGCCTTATGGATCCCAATACAAAGAAGATATACATTAGTAGAGACGTAATTTTTGATGAGAAGAATGATGTAAGTTCTCATCTTGCATCATCATCTACTTCAGATAGTGCTCCTTTTTTCAAAATGGATCGTAAAAATGATGAGCACATTGATAATCAGTCAACACCCACCACTGTCACAAATTTTTTACCAAAGTGGTACACTAGTACCATTTGAGATGCAAAGTTAGATGGAGTTCCAAACACTTCCACTTCAGGTCCAAGAACTCACAACATGGCTCGCAATTAGGTAAACTTTGCACTAATGACATCAGTTGTTGAAAATTTTGAGCCATCTAATGTTCAGGAAGCACTAGAATCAAAGCCTTGGAAAGAGGCTATGGATGCAGAGTATCAATCTCTGATGAAAAACAACACTTGGGAGCTTGTTGATCTACCACCTGGTAAGAAAGCCATTGGTTGTAAATGTATTTTTAAAACTAAGTATAAAGCAGATGGTAGTATAGATAAACATAAGGCTAGACTTGTAGCCAAGGGTTATGCCCAGAAAAACAACACTTGGGAGCTTGTTGATCTACCACCTGGTAAGAAAGCCATTGGCTGTAAATGTATTTTTAAAACTAAGTATAAAGCAGATGGTAGTATAGATAAACATAAGGCTAGACTTGTAGCCAAGGGTTATGCCCAGAAAGTAGGAATAGACTATGAGGAAACATTTGCTCCCACTGCAAAGATAAAAACCATTAGAATGATTTTGCTTTAGCTGCTCAATTTGGATGGAAATTGTATCAAATGGATGTAAAAAGTGCCTTTCTTAATGGGGACCTTAAGGAAGAGGTCTATATGACCCAACCACAGGGATATGTTGCACCTGGTAAAGAGGGAAAGGTATGCAAACTTATCAAGTCCCTGTGTGGTCTCAAACAAGCTCCTCGAGCTTGGTATATTAAAATTGATGAACACTTGCTAAAACATGGTTTTACTAGGCATCCATATGATCTGAATCTCTATCTCAAGGATCAAGGGGGGGATATTTTGCTTGTTATTGTATATGTTGATGACTTGGTTATCACAGGAAGCTCAGAAGCAATGATTGAGACAACCAAGAATGATCTCAAGAAGGCCTTTGATATGACAGATCTTGGGCTACTTCACTATTGCCTCGATTTAGAGGTATGGCAAACAAATCACCATATATTTGTATCCCAAAGAAAATATGCCAAGACATTGCTCAAGAAGTTCAGAATGATGGATTCCAAATCCATGTCTACACCTATGGAATCAGGTTTGTAGTTATCTGTTTCTGATTCATCTCCTTAGGTGAATGCAACTCTCTATCGAAAAATGATTGGATGTTTGATTTACTTGACTTACACTAGACCTGATATTAGTTTTGTTGTTAATTATCTCTCAAGATTCATGCAAGAACCAAAGATGTGTCATTGGAAAGCAACAAAACGGGTACTAAGGTATATCCAAGGTACTATGAATCATGGTTTGGAATGTAAAAGGAATGATCAGTTCTTCTTGACAGGGTATACAAATGTAGATTATGCAGGTTCAGTTGATGATAGGAAATCCACATCTGGATTTGTTTTCTTCTTGGGTTCAAGTCCTATTTCTTGTGGAAGTAAGAAACAAGCCACAGTTGCTCATTCCTCAACAGAAGCAGAATATCATGCAGCAAGTGTAGTAATTTGTGAAGCAGTATGGCTACGTCGCATATTAGAAGGATTGGGGGTACCACAAAATCAACCTACAACCCTCTATTGTGACAATCAGAGTGTTCTCGAGCTTGTTCGTAATCTAGTGTTTCATGAATGGACCAAGCATATTGAAGTTGACTGCCACTTCATACGAGAACATGTTCAACAAAACAATATCCAACTTCAATTTTGTTCAACTCAGGAACAACGTGCTGACATCTTCACCAAGCCTCTTGCACGTGTGAAGTTTGAATCGTTTCAGGATTCTTTTATTAGTACTTTAAAGCAATGATGTAATAAGGGGGGAATGTTGGCATATTCCATCATTTACCCGTATGGTTTTTTGATTTGTTATTATTTGTTTTTTTTGTTTGGGTTTGTTTTAATACGTGTGATAATTTGTTATTTGTTGTGAACCTTGCGAGTGCTATTTACTGCACTTCGTTCACCACCATCATATGTATATAAACCCATATCTTAATGAAGTTGATTATTCGATTGCTCTACCAAATCCATTAAGCATGTCAATTAGAATCTATATTTTTGTGTTAAAGCTAATAGAAACTTCCAGAATCGATAATCTTGTTTATTTTTCATGGTTCTCTACCAAAATTTACATTGTATTTGTAAACTTGAAAGGCATAGCTGCCAAGATCTGCCCTCATTTAGTTTTTATTTCATGCATTGTCTCTATGTAGTTTACCTCCAGATTAATTTAATATTGTCACTACTCTAGAGGGCTTACCCCTAGAATCAACATATCCATCTTTCGTTTTTGCATAAATTGTAAAGTGTGCAACTTGTTGTAAATAAGTGAAATAAATTGTAAGACTATAAACCTAGGAAAAGGAATAGAAAGACTATCCTAGATGTTTAAAATCAAATGTCACCTAATCTTCCCTACTCTGATACCATGTTAGATTTATTAAATACATGAAATATAAATCCATTTCGAAACAAAAAAACATTACGATGACATGGAATTAAATGCAATCAAGAAAGAAAAAGATTTCAATATTCTAATAATTGAATTCAATTAATTGAAAAGTAGAAGGAAGGAGTTACAATATATAGCCTCATAGTATTCAAATCCAATGAGGACAAAGATAAGACAAAATCCCAAAAAAACAAGGGGATGATCTCTATGTTTCTAAATCTGAAAAGGATAAGAAAAATTAGAATCCCAAAAAGAAGGGAATGATAAGTACTCATTATCTTATCCTACCTAAGTAATATAATGTGAATTACCTAAGTAAACTTAATACAATAGGTGCAATAATTAATTACACCAACACAAATGGTAATGAACCACTTAACTATTAATGTGTTTAAAAATACAACAAAAAGTAACCCTCATAAGAGTTAGTAACCCTTAAGTGAACTAAGTCAAACTTAATTCACATTTATAAAACATGAGAATTGTGGGGGGTTCATCTGCCTTTGACACAAAAAGCACAAATAAAAGTGGCACTTTATTCCTTATTAAGCTCAACAATGGCTTCAATCATTTCTAACGGTGATGACTTGCACACGAAAGCCCACTACTTGTCAATCATCTTTCCATAATGGCCAGGTCAAGTGGTTTGAATTCTCTAGAGTGAAGCTTATGTTAAGAATGATTTGGTCAACATATATCTCATTCATTATCAAGTATTTTTCTTGCACTTGCAAGGTGACTGTTGGAAAGTTCATTTGATTCCTTTATAAATAATTTGTCTATAATGGATTCGGGAGAAGGAGATGGGAAGAAGATTATCATCTACAATGTTTTTAGAAATGGTAGCATTTTAGAAATGCAAGGTCAAAGTAGTATCATTTAGGAAAATTGTCACTTCCTCTCTTGCCACCGTTATTGGGTAACTTTTTTAGAATTATGTGACTAAACCATGAAGAACCTCCTTGATTCCCTTGTTCTAAAATTGTGGCAATATACCCTGCATTTCTATCAATGGTCTCTACAATCGAAATCCTTCCAGATTCATAATGTTATGGAGTATCTAGTGGTTTGGGGTAAGTTGATTCAAATTCCTCTCAATCAACACTCAGTTTACTAAGATTTCATGAGCTTCTTAGATGACGAATCAGGGACCCTATTATTTATTTTAGAGACAGTGTCTCCTTGAGTAGTAAAAGGAGCCATGACAATGTCGTGTGACTGCACATGCAGTGACATAATAAGATGATTTAATTTTTTCCATTCCTGTGATCAATTTCACAGATGCTCTTAATCTTTGCATTTTTTCTAAAAGTTTTCATCATCATGAACATGTTTGAAACTTCCTTCAAGGAATTGGGTCATGGCTTTGTTCATCTTTCCTCTATGATTGAAGTGATTTCTCTCATTTTCCATAGGAAAACTGAATTTGAGGAGATCTATACTTAAATCAGCTGCCATAGGCTTGTCTCTGCAGGTGAAGTATCCAGTCTTGATGGGATAATCCAATGGGAAAAGGCCTCTTGCATTGTTCATTTAAAGCCTTGTACACATCCAATGTTTTCCTAGAAAATTCCATCTAAAGTAGGAAATCAGGTATATGCCTAGGCAATCTGTAAGGTTTTCCTGTGAAAGCAAAGGCCTGAATGTATGTGAATGACTCATGCTTGATGTACCGATGATCTCAGTATCTGATTGCTTTCATACCCACTTGAGAGATGTAGAAACTTGAGTTCTTGTGTAGTTTTGAGATGACTCGAAAGATGATCCTTCTGTTGATCATCTCAAAGTCTTTCTCAAAGTTATCACAGTACTGGTAGATAGGTCATAGGAGTATATTACACTACCAATTCTCTGATTCTAGGAGCTTTCAGTCTGTTTACAAAGATTAAGAGTGCTAAACTGCCATTTTTCCTTTAATATAAATGATCTTTTAATAAAAGATAAATGAAAAACATATAGATATGATAATATTGGCAGTAGCATCTATCCACAACTTTGACCTGGATTGATTTGGGTCTAAGCTGGCACAAATTAAGATAGATTTATTCACTTGTTAATATGGGGAAAATAAATTATGCACCTACTGTTCTTATGGAACTAGTCAGTGTGTAAGTTCTTCCAACATCTCTTAATTAGTTATTGATCTCGTTACAGTGATTGAATGCAGGAAGATGGATTGCTTCACACTACTTGTGGAACCCCAAATTATGTTGCACCTGAGGTATCATTATATTTCATAGTATGCATTCAGTATCAAATTGGTACTATGAATATCTGTGTGTTTTCTAGTATGGCATTATTATAGTAATAAATTAGAAAATTTACCCTTTGTCTGCCATTTTATCTTGCTTTATGAAGGTCATCAGTGATAAAGGTTATGATGGTGCAACTGCAGACTTGTGGTCATGTGGTGTTATTCTCTTTGTTTTGATGGCTGGTTACCTTCCTTTTGATGAACCCAATCTTGTGGCACTGTATAAAAAAGTTAGAACATCAGACCAACTTGAGATTACATTCTTTTGCTGTTATTTTATCCTTCTTTATATTACTAGCCCTCTAAAAATAAAGCTCAAATGACATATGAAACAAATAAATTGTAGATTTGTAAAGCAGATTTTAGATATCCTCTATGGTTTCCATCAAGCGCAAAGAAATTAATTTCAAGAATTTTGGATCCAAATCCCAAGATGGTAAGCAAAAAACAATTTAAATTGTACTCCTGTGTACCATAGATATATTCAGCTTGTAGTGTCTTTAATCATTGTGTTTTCTCTTCCCTGAAACAAGATATGAATTTACTGATGCACATATTTGTTCCTTGCATTGGCAGCGCATCACAGTATCAGAAATCCTAAAGAATGAATGGTTCAAGAAAGGTTACAAGCCACCCAAGTTCCAAGAAGATGAGGATGTAGGCCCTGATGATATAGATGTTTTTTTTGGTGATTCAGAGGTAAGATGTTGCTAGCAATATGTCCTGGGTGATTTTTTATTTTCTTTAAAAAAGAAACAAATTTGAGAAACATCCTTTTGTCTAACAATTTATATTGGTTATACAGGAGCATCTTGTCACAGAGATAAAAGAGACAAAGCCTGTATTTATGAATGCATTTGAACTTATTTCCATGTCACAGGCTCTCAATCTTGGCAATTTGTTTGAACAGCACATGGTAAGTGTCAGGAAAGCTTGTTTATAGCTAGGTGCTAAAAAACCCTTTTTCTTGAGAGCCTCTTTTATAATGGAATCTGCAAAAGCATTTTATACTGGATTTCATCTCCTAAATAACTTTTCTTTGGAAGCAATCTCTGAAGAAGGCATACTTTGTTTCACAAGTAGTAAATGTGAATTATTATATTTCCTTTTAGAGATTGTTGATAACATTTCTAAATATCTTTGAAATCAGTGGCCCTGAGGACGACCATTTGTTGAAATTTTTGTAATGTGTTCAACAAGAAAGCCAGATTTCTAGGTCTTAAAGTTCAATTCCTTGGATTTTAAAATGTCTTCAGAAGTGACAAACTGCTGTGACTGACATGGGCACCTTTTGGTACCATGGTCAGCCAATAGGTTATATATAATGGACATTTTGGCATGACATACGACACAAAAAGAATCATAGGTTGTACTTGTGGCCATAGGTCCTTTAAATATAGCCTATTACCCAGCCATGGAATCCAAAGGTGATATTGCTAGTATATGGTAAGCTCTCTTGGTTGCTATCATCATGATTCTTCTATGCAAATGTCATGTTCCATTTCTACAAATAGCACCATGTTAAAGACCTCAAGCCTATTCCCATTTCTTGTAGGTTAAAGGGAAAATCAAGGGACTAATCCATACGTGAAATAATAATTCCTTAATTTTACAACATATAAATGAATGTAAACGAGTAATAACCATTGTAACAAAAAATTTCTTTTCTTTTCAATTGAAAATACTTCAATAAAATACAATTCAATGCCTTTCAATACATTAAACAACTTTTCTTTTTTCTAAAGTAAACATTAGATTACGAAAGCATAAGAATACATACATAGTTCAAACAGCTTTTGAACAAATAATAGTGTTGTACCCAAAACCAAATTTTTTGCTTCATCAAGGCATTTTGCATAAAGAGTCTAAATCTTGCTAAAATGATGTCAAGTACAGTTTTGGGTGAAATATTCCGAGCCAAATTTTTTCGATTTTTACAATTAACAAATTACAAGCAGTGCACCCGTTAAGGTTAGATGAGAAAACCAAAACGTGCAGGAAACAACTCTAACCAGAATGGCGCCGATGATGGCGAGCATTGGTCAGAGGATCTAAATGGAAACTGCTTGAACTGTAACTCTAACCAGAATGGCACCGCTGAGGGTGAGCATTGGTCAGAGGGTCTTCTATTCTACTTGCAGAAAGGAACTCAACGTCAAGTATGTGCTACCCAATCCAATGCGGAGTGAGGGGCGACCATATGACGGAGTGATTACAAAATCTACTGCTTGAAAGAAAATGCTGAATACAAAATCTACTGCTTGAAGGAAATTGCTGAAAGCTGAAACTCTCAACACCCAGGATGTGCTTTCTAACCCAGAATGGGGCAGTAGCGACCATAGGGCGGAGACTTAACTATTACAATAACTTCGAAGGAAATAAAGCATTACATCATAGATTTGAGAAAGCTCAATAAATACTGCCAGTACTACTGTCAGCGTACAATTTAAAAGAGGATAACTTGCTATCAATACAGTTCAATATATATGAGTGTTTTGCAACAGCAGTAATGAATCCTTTTGCTGATAAAAGAAACTCAAATGAAGAGGTTGTTAAACAGATCCAACCTCGTTCCTAGCTTGGTCAATTTCAAGGAATTCTCCACCACGCTATTGTAGAGTTCTCTTCACCGTTCAATGTAGACTTGGCTGCTTTCTTCAAACTGTGTAATCAGATCCTGCACTTTCATTGAATAACCAGCAACATAGATATATCTCGAAATGCTCAGAACTCTTTCCAAACACACTCAATTAGCCTCACACTAAATGCAAAACACAAGGATGAAGGTGGCGATCAAACTAGGCATACAAAACCAGATCAAAATGCAGACTTTATTTATTTGCACGAACCCCAAGACAGCTGAGATGGTACGGCTTTGCTGAGAGAGGCGACTTCCTCTTAAAAATCAGAATCTGCACTATAAATTCTGAAAATTGGCAAACATTGGCGCCTATCTAATATGGAGGGGAAGAGACAATACCCATAACCAAATTTTTAGTCTTTTTTGAATTACAATTGAAAAGGCTGATCTGCTGTGCAAACCTACAAGTCTTGAATATGGCTTAAAATGCAGAAAACAGAAAACTAAAGTCTTAACTTGCAACTTACAATGCACTAATTCCAATAACACACTACTAGACTAATAATCATCACTAGTCGTTGTCTTACAAACGAGAAGAGATGCCCAATGCTAGGAGGCCTTCATTCCTCGAAGCGATTCCAGAGCCAATCCGGCAGCATAACAGTATATTTGTCCAAAGATCCTGAAATGATGCTCAACTCCTTCCTTTTATAATTTTCCAGTTGACCTCTCAAACCCTAAAATCGCTTTTAGGTCAAAATCCACTCTCCTCAAGGATGGCGCACTTTCTCTTCAAGTCTTAAGAAATGATATTTTAAATGAATATCAACTTTGATAATTACGCCCCTCATAACATTGCTTTGACTTTGGGAAATATTAAAATAATCTTTTAATGAGGGCGCCACCCTCAAAGACCCCTTTTTAAAAACATCTTTAAGTCATTAATCTAGGCCCATGGTCAACGTTAAAATATAATATTTAAACGTGACTTTTTAATTAAATGACTTAGCTTATCCCTCCGGAGGTGCCCTGAAGCCAATACTGAGCCAAACATCTGACCAAACTGAAGCAGGAAGTCAACCGAGCTGAACTCATCTGGAAAGCTGCCAAAAATAGAATTTACTAAAAATAGTAAATTCAAAAAGTACCTACGAATGCGAGATGAACATACCCTAGCGGCTCTCTGAAAACCCAAAAGAATCCGCCATTGAATCCATCATCTCGGGCAAAGACCTCCTCAAATTTAGGAAACCTAATTTATCTTAAGATCTAGCCTTAACCGGGTTCCCAAAGAAGGCAGACCAGTCCTTTGGAAAGATCAGGTTGAAGAGGACATTATTGGGCAATATCAAGCATGGAGTTTTTGTTAATATTTTGTCAGTCAAAGTCAGTTTTATTGATCAAAACCTAAAGCAGAGACTCAGAATGGAGCTTTTCATGATGGAGGAGCGTCTCACAACAGCATTTTACGTTGCACATGGTCATTTCAGTGGTCAAGACGGAGTTTTTAGTGATTAAATTATGAGGATTTCTCAGAGAAAAGCAAGAAAGCGCAACTATAGCCCAGGGGCGCCCTTCTTTTTGAAGGTCAAGATTTTGTTGAAAGTGCTCATGCATACAGTCAATCTCTTCAGAATTCGTCTGGCTATCCGATGAGCTCTCCAGCGAAGCTTTCTGAGGCCCACAGCTCCGGAAACTGGCATTAGAAGTTGAAATTCCCAAAGTTCTACATGACAGAAACTTGTCTTTTCCAGCAAAAGCGCGCCTGTAGCTTGAGGGAACCCTTCTAGATGGGGGTTTGGATTTTGGTTTTTCTGATGATTGAAGCAGTCGATTTCTTCACGACTAGTCTGCTCGTCCAACAAACTATCAAATGCAGTCATCTGAGTCCTAGAGTTCCGGCAGCCGACATCTGAAGATGAGCTTATAATGAGGTTTTCACGTCTTTGAGCGTCTTCATTGCATTTCCAGTGCAACTATAGCACAGGGGCGCTGGTTAAAATGACCCTTAAGATGGCCAAATTTGCAGACGGAGTCTTCCTGACATCAGTACTACTCTAGTCCAGCTTCGCGATGCATCATCCTGCCTGTCGATCCGACATTCCAGGTGATTGTGACAGAGGTTCTACCAAGCACATAATTTCACAGGGGGACCAACATAAAATTTTCATTGTATTTCTACAGTCCAAGGGTGTCTAGCCTTTAGGCCTATCAGATGAGGTCATTCGCATTCGAAGTCTTCACGGCTTTCGAGTGTGATTACTTTATCTATTCAACGAGCCCAGCTATCAGCCTTCGGGATTTGGCAAACGCTCGTACGTGCGAGGTCTTTGGCGAGGTGCTGAAAAGTGAAGACATCCGGAAAATGGCTAAGTACGGAGCGGATATTTTAAATAAAATACGCACTGGTATTTTTGAGGTCTTAGAAGCAGTTTTCTTGCTTTGTCACCTCTAGAGACTTCTCTTGTGGGCCCTTCTGGCTGTTCGTTAAAAAAAATGTGGCACGAATCGGATCATCCCAGCTCCAGATATCAAAGGTCAAAGTAGGGCATCTGGTTGAATGTTCAACTTTCGTCAAAATGGTGTCAGTGCAACTGTAGCCCAGGGGCACTTTTACTTTTGAGGCCCTTAATGCATTTTTCAGATGCCATGTGTGCAGTCATTGGATGCAGAATGAGTTCAGGCATACAGTGAGCTTTGTTTCCTGTTAGCAGGGTTCACCGTTCACCGTCAGCAACCGTTTGAAGTGTCAAATGGCAGCTTAGGAAAATGGTTAGTCTGGAACCCGTAAATGAATTTAATCGGGGGCGCCTAATTTTTCAGGGTGTTAAATGATGGATTTTGCAGTAGTGTCTCCCAGCAAACATTTCTTCCTTGTTCAATAGGCTTTCCGATGAATTCTCCAACTCAGTCTCAACATCTCCCGGTCACTCAAAAATCAATGTTGAAGTTGGCCAGTCGTGACTTTGTTGTCAGCTATAAAATAGGAAGTTAATAAAAAGTGCAATATTTTGAGCAAATGGACGCCTATGAGCTCGAATGATGACTTTTCGGAATCGGTGAAGCCTAAAGCTTCATCTGGTTTGTCAACTAAAGTTGAATAATATTTAATATTTATTGTGCATATTTGGCATTAAATGGCGATTTTCTAAAGTTGGCGCCCTCTTTATGCTAAGATTTCAAATTGCATGATGAATATTGATTTATTATTATTTATTTCCGGACTTAGTGTCAGTATCAGTGTAACTGAAAGGGGTCCAGTCAGAAGCCTTCTATTTTCAATTGAGGTTTTAAATCTTGCAGTCAACAAGTTGGTGTGAATTTTCTCTTATTTAAACATGGCGCCATCTTCATTTATTATTCACAAAGCTAAAGAGAAATTCATATTTTTCAAGCAAAATTCGTATTTCTTCAAGGCAAAGGCATATATTCAAGGCAAATTCATATTTTCAGAGCAAAGGCGAATTTTAGCAAACCAAAGGCAAATTCTTCATCAACAATCATTGGCGAAGACATCAAAACACTTTCTTTGTAGGTACAAGTCAAAATTATCAGCAGACTTCAGACAAGATGGCGATTTTAGTAGAAGCAGAGCACTAAAAACTTCTTTCTTCTGTCTTAAATTCTTCTATTTCTCGTTTTAAATTCTTTCGCATGTTTGAAGAATTAGCGACTTTTGGCAAAACAAATCATTTGGGTTGATTCAGAATAGCTTCCTTGAGAAAACCCATGTGCCAGAAATTTTCAAGAAAATTTACTCCAGAGCATCAGTTCTTGAGGCTCTAATTTTCTCAACTGAAAATTCCTTGCATGGTCGAGTAGAAGTCAAATTTTCGCAAATCTGACATTCTGGGTTGTCTTAGAATCTTTTTCTGGACAAAACCCATATCTCAGATTTTTCCGTGAAAATTGCCCTTTGATAGGCTATTTTTAGTTTTCCAGAAAAGTTGTCAGAACATAGTCATTTTTACAGTCAACAGGCGAGTTTTTTAGAGTGCAGTTCACACAGACTAAATTCAAGACCAAATTAGTCTTAATTCATGGCCCTATCGAAGAAGAATACCGATTGTATCAAGCGTATTGAGAAGGAGTTGGCAGTGTAATCCACTCCAAGTCACATAGTTGCGCCGTATGGCCGATTGTCTTCGAAGCGGTTTAAGTTGATACTGTGGAATTTTACATATGCAGCAAAGTTCATTTGCATTTCTCCCTACAACGAGAATATTACTTGCGATCAAAGTTTTATGCGATTTCGTCATACAACATTCTTTTCGTGGGAAAAGCATTGGAGCACATCAAGCTTCTGAAGGAGTAGTGGTCATCACTTTGAATTCTGAAAGCATAAAGTTACCGATCCAGTAGAAATACTAGTTGGAGTGTGCAAATGTACCAAGATTGCTCAAGTTGGCGACCTTTAGATGTAATGCGGTTAGCCCGGCCTTGTTGAGGATTGATTGATTGTTGAGATCCGCGGTCCGGTAGACCGGGTTCTTACCTCTCAGAATAGACATTTTACACAGGAGTTAAACTTGGTGTTACTTTCTCAAGTTAACTCGTTGTCTTGTCTCATGCATATCTATTCTGAGATCAACTTTATTCACTTGGAGTTTCTTTTAGGTTTTGTTAAGCGATTGAGTGTTCGGTTAACATGCTTTCAATCAGGACGTGCATGCTTGCACAATTGTCCATTTTTAGATTAGATGTTTTGGTTAACTGATGGTAGTTTTCTAGTTAACTATATAGTTTACTTTATTAGGGTTTAGCAATAAATCTTGCATGCATTGCAAGACTGTAGTTGACTCAAGGTGATTTTAGGGTTCCCTACACCTTTTGATGTCTATAAATAAGAGTTTTTGCTCATTTGTACATAACTTTTGCTTGAGAGAAATATATGCTGCGCCTACCTTGCCCTCAATATTGCTCTTTTGGTATTTGTTCATGTGTCTTTACTATTATGATCAATTGTTATGCCACATAGGGTTTCATGCGATTGTAATGGTGAATTGTTTCCATAGTTAGATAAATCTGTTTTGTGCTTAATAAACTTGTTCAGATTGAGATAATAGATGCGCCACCTTGCCTTCAAGTAGAGAATTTGAGCTTGGTTATCGTGTGTTGTTGTGAACAATAAACTTGTTCGGATTGAGCTGATAGATGCGCCACCTTGCCTTCAAATAGAGAATCCGTGTTCAGTTTTTTGTGTGATGTTGTTGCTAATAAACTTGTCTAGATTGAGCTGATAGATGCGCCACCTTGCCTTCAAGTTGAGAATCTATACTTGTTTATCGTCTGATAGTCAAACCTTGCTCCGTTTCCTCATGCTCTGTTTTCTTGAGGAGACTAGATAGAATTTAAGTAATTAAGTTTAGTTGTAGTTAGTAAATCTGCAAAACCAAAAAATACTCAACTACAACGTATATAGTTTTCGAGAAAGCCTTGTACCTCTACAGCTGAAACAAAAAGACAGGATATAGTTTAGTTTATTTCCATTTGCAAGTACTTTTGTAAAGCACAATGAGGGAGCTTCCCCTCCTAATTTGAAGAGCACTCATTGCGTAGTGTGCATAGCTATCCGTACCAACTCTTACTCCAGAGATGCTAGTTGTTATGCCAACAAATAGTAAGACGGTCCAGGTTCTTCCCTTTCAAATCTTGGTTCTTCAGTCGTCTGTTGTGGAGGAGAAACGTCACTCAGGTGCTTTTCTGCCAACCATGGACTTATAATGCGGTTCCCCGCACATCCATTATTCAATGGATGGCCCTCCCTTCGTCGAAGGGATTGGTTGAGTAACCGATTCTATTAACCAACTGAGCATAGTGGTGTGTCCTACATAATTAGATCCTTGTAAATCCCACAATCCTGAACTAGTATGTACTTATTGGATCACGGTGAACTGACAATGTAATCATTGCCTAATCTAAGAGGATGTAGGTACATTACATTACTATGGCCATAGTATTCTAGTTCAGTAAACGACTAAGTAAGTCAACTATCACTTACACTACTCAGGGCCAATTTGACTTAGGGCTATCTTACAATACGCATTGGCTTATGTCCTTCAATGGGTATTCAGTCACCCTAGACTACCTACAACAATCTATCTACTTAGAAATGATACAGCCTACAAGTGTCTTATGCAATTCCTCCTAATTAGGAAATCTTTATCCTAGGAGTACTTAGCTTACCTCAGTTAACCTAATAACTTAAGCTAAAAGGACCTTACTTGACTCTCCCTTCATTTCGTTCCTAGTAATATTAACTATTACCATTGTATTCTCCTTATTTGGAGAGCATACAAAACATGCAATTTCACACTAAGTGCATTTTAACTCTACTCATAAATTTCTT
>VDFB02385907.1:0-29628 GCA_007258455.2 Sequoia sempervirens | reverse complement strand
TAGCAAAGAAATGTGCATATTTCGTTAATTTGTCAACAACAACATAGACGCAATCTTTATTTTGAACTCGTGGCAGCCCTGTAATAAAATCCATGGATATACTTTCCCATTTCTGATCAGGAACGGGTAAAGGCTGCAATAATCCTGCTGGTAAAGTCTGCTCAGACTTGTTCTGCTGACAAGTCAAACACTCCCGAACATACTGCAAAACATCACTTTTGAGGCCCTTCCACGAGAATCTTTCTCGAACCTGTCTATATGTTTTGAAGAATCCCGGATGTCCTGCCAAAGGAGTATCATGTATAGCCTGCAAGATCTTACTCTTCATTTTAGATCCTGGCACCAAGAATATCCTGTTCTTGTAGAAAATCAAATCATCAATCACCTGATATCTGTCGTCCTGCATATTCCCATCCATGATATCACACGCAAGGGTGTTCTTGGAATATTCAACCAACAATTGAGATTTCCAATCAGCTGAAATCTCTGACAAGGAGCAGAGAGCTGGTTTCCTGGATAAAGCATCAGCTACCACATTCTTTTTGCCTTTAACATATTCAATATCAAAATCGTAAGCTTGAATTTTGCTTACCCACTTCTGCTGACGTTCATTCAAATCTTTTTGTTCAAGGAAATACTTCAAACTATTGTGGTCCGTTTTAACCACGAATTTCCCGCCAACGAGATATTGTCTGAACTTTGTCAATGCGTGCATAATAGCGAGCATTTCCTTGTCATAAGTAGAATAAAGCCGCTCCACATCTCTCAACTTCCGACTCTCAAATGCTATAGGATGCCTGTTTTGCATGAGTACCGCACCAATTCCCTGTCCTGATGCATCGCACTCCAATACAAACGGTTGAGAGAAATCCGGTAGAGCCAAAACCGGACAAGAGCTCATCACCTGCTTAAGCTGATCAAATGTAACCTGTGCCTTGTCTGACCATTTGAAAGCCCCCTTCTTTGTGAGGTCTGTAAGAGATGCAGCTAACTGAGAAAAACCCTTAACAAACCTCCTGTAATAATTGCATAGACCAAGGAAACCACGCAGATCGGATATATTCTTCGGGGGTGGCCAATCCAAAATTGCATGTATCTTCTCCTAATGAACCTTCACACCACTAGCACTAATGACATGCCCCAAATATAATATTTTTGTCATTCC
Source organism: Sequoia sempervirens (assembly GCA_007258455.2). NCBI lineage: Eukaryota > Viridiplantae > Streptophyta > Pinopsida > Cupressales > Cupressaceae > Sequoia > Sequoia sempervirens. The sequence continues at coordinate 28,463 of VDFB02385907.1, read as the reverse complement.
AAATTCACATTTAGATGCCTTTGCAAACAATGATTGGGCCTCCATAATACCTAAGATCTCATCTAAATGCTGAAGGTGCTCCTCCCAAGTTTTGCTGTAAATTAAATTATCATCAAAAAAAACCAATACTGATTTCCGCAACTGTTTCCTGAAAACATGATTCATACAAGACTGGAAAGTTGCAGGAGCATTTGTCAGACCGAAAGGCATTACCAAGAATTCATAGTGGCCATAATGGCATCTGAATGCAGTCTTATGAACATCCTCATCACGGACCCGAATCTGGTGGTATCCCGAACGCAGATCAATCTTAGAAAAATAGACTGCTCCATGTAGTTCATCCAACAACTCATCAATTCTTGGTATGGGATATCTATTCTTAATTGTTTTTTTGTTCAGCGCACGATAATCAATGCACATACGCATTGTGCCATCCTTTTTCTTCACGAGCACCACTGATGAAGTGAATGGGCTGGAGCTAGGCCTAATGTGCCCCATATCAAGCAACTCTTTGATCGTTTTCTCAATTTCATCTTTGAACCGCTTTGGGTGTCGATATGGCGTGGTAATCACAAGTTTGGCACCCTCTTCCAACTCTATCACATGCTCGAAACCACGATCCGGTGGTCTACCAGGAGGGAGATCTCCAAACACCAAACTATGCTTGTCTAAAACGGTCTGCACATCTACTGGATAAACTCTATCTTTCCCGGTGGCAGAGTTAGAAGATATAAAGCATTGGGCTGCCCATGCAACCTCACCATGTCTGAATAAAGCTTCCATACGCTTGGCTGAAACTATCTTAGGAGCTCCATCCGATAATGCTCTCAACACCACATTCTTGCCTCCTGCTGTGAACTCTAACTCCATCTTCTGAAAATCCTGACTGTATCGACCTAGAGAGCTTAGCCATTGGACTCCCAATACTATATCAATATCTCCAATTCCGACTACATAAAAATCGTCTGTGACTGTATAATCTCCTATTTGAATGCTCAATTGTGGGACCTTGGTAGTGCAATTCATCTTAAAGCCATCTGCTACTGTGACGTTGAACCCAGCAAAGTCCTCCACCTGTAATCTCCTTTTGGCCACATATCCCTCATCAATAAAATTATGTGTAGCTCCACTGTCAATCAGGCAAGTTACCCGCTGTCCATTAATAACTCCTCTAACTCGGAATGGATGATACTTAGGCACACCAGATAAAGTAGCAAAACCACCTTGAGTCTCCACTTCCTGGGAATTGTTATGTTCTTCCTGTTGCTCGTGTTCACTTTCCGAACTGTCATCAATGGTTTCCACATCAGAAGTGACTTCTATATAATGTACCTTGCCTTTTCCTAGGCATCGGTGATTACGGTCCCATGGCTCCTTGCAAGTGAAGCATAGCTGTTTTCTGCGTAATTCATTTCTGCTTTCAAAATCAAGCTTAGGAGGATTTGGCTTGGGCTGATTGAAAGTTTTAGTGAATGGTTTGTTATTCTTGTAAGTTTTCTTCGACGGTTGTGAACTGGAATGAGAAGTCTCAAGATCCAAAGCCATCTGAATAGCATCCTGCAAGGTCCTTGGCTTGAAAGCCTTCACCAACCCTCTCAAACTGTAATGTAGTCCCTCTGTGAATAATACTACCACCCGTCTTTCTGATATATCTGGAACCATAACTGCCACCTGCTGAAACTCATTGACGTAGCTATCAACATCACCACGCTGTTTGATCAAAGCCAACTCCCTGAAATATGCCTCTTCATCTTTCCTATCAAATCGAGCAATTAATTTGCTGCTAAAATCCTCGTACGATTGGATTAAAGCATGATTCTGCGTCACCAATCCATGATGCCACCAGTCATATGCTGCTCCTTCCAAATGTAATGTTGCAAATTTAATTGCTTCTGGTTCCCGCATTGGTTTTAAATTCAAGAAAGTGTCCAACTTGTGGATCCAAGAACGGGCTGTAGTTTTACCGCTTCCATCAAAATTAGGCAACGTAAGTTTACCTAAAGCATGCTGGTAATCCCTATGGGGTCCTTGAGGTCTGTATTCCTGTTGTGTTCTCCTTCTATCCCTGCGTTGATTCATATATTGATTCAATGTAATCTCCTGTCGGATAGCATGCGGAAGAGTGTGATATTCATCGTAAACTTCTGTCACCTCATTAACCAAAGGCTGCTCCACTTCCGGCTGTACCTCTTCCTCCTCATTCCTAGGGATAAATGTGGGCTGGAAGGGCCTACTAGATCCTCCTGAGTTAGCTCCTCTAGGTTCGTGGTTTCCAACATTGCTGCCATTCCCTGTATTCTGACCCACTCTCAGTGTATTCATATCCTGAGACATCCGTCCGATAGCATCTATCAACTGCTGTTGGGACTGCATAAAATGCTGCATCATTTGCTGCTGGCCACGGGCTAAATCGTTCAGAATATTCTGAACACTCTCATTACCACTCCTGTTTCCCCTGTTATGTGAACCCTCTTGATCTGAATCACCCATTGCTTCAATTTCTGGTGGGTCACCAGGGAATTGTCGGGCTGCAAGCACTGCAGAAAAAGTGTCTTCTTCTGGATAGGGGTCGGCTACCTGAAATTGCCTCCGTCTCTGTTCTCTTTCGAAATATCTTCGGGCCCTGTCACTAGTGCTCATGAACCCTCAGGCTGGCAGAATTGGTGGCTCTGATACCACTGAGATGTTCCCTTCCCAAGGATTACTGTTCAGGAATTTATGCTAACTTATTTTTGTTACCAGTCAAGTCCAGTACACAGATAATTCCTTGTAAACTCAAACGTTGAGATTGCATTCATGTAATTCATATCTTAGTAGACATTGTGACATAATGAAATAAGCAGCGAATCATCAGATTACCAGTTTCCAGTTATAACAGAATATACGTTTCCAGATTTAGCAGGATATATTTATTTTAATTTAGACTGGCCCACTACAGGACGCCACAGATTACTGAAACTAATTTATAGATAGAGAGTTGAAACTGGATGGAATCATTATACATTTATCTCTCAATATGCATTTTTGCGCCCAACTCTGATAACTATAATTTAAAGTTCCATGTACATACCCGCAGTTAGTCGCCAGGAGATAACTCGACAGCAACAGAAATATGAGTCCAATACCAATGACGCTATGCTCAGAACGAATGTCCCTGTTCCGCCTATGATTGTTGCCGACTGAACACCCGATATCGGGTCTTAGAAGAAAATCGCGATAAGGTTTCCCGTGACGCTAGAGTAGACAGACGTGCACATTGCTGCAACTTTTAATATTCATCTCATGCTTTGAATTGGATTTCGGGCTACCCGAAGTAATTTTCAGTTGTAAATTCAAATACGCGTCCCGGCACTGAAAGAGCCGCCCGAACTTGATATCGCGATTCTGAGATTATCACGTCCGTGAATGCCCGCAAGATTGCTCATTCATTGATAGTATGATAATCAAAGAAAATACCTGATCCACGGTGAAACATAACGTCTGCCACAGTTATTGATTTTCTTGCCTCTATTTACAGAAATTCACATCCGTGGTTCCCAAATCACTTCACTCGACCATGCCTGGGTTTCCGTCCATTCATGGCACAAACAACCTGAGAGGCTACGTTCTCAAATTGCCAAAACAACAGTACCAGTTTTCATTCTTTCCCATCATACCCAGAGAAATGCTTCGATACCCCTATAAGCTTCGCCACCTTCCGTTGAAATAACCGATTTATTTATCACAAGACTTTATAAAAATGAAGCAAATATTTGTAATAACCTTTTATAAAGTCTTTAAACATTAATTAATTAAATTTTCCAAAAGTCATATGTAAGCAAATAAATAAATAAGACTTAATGGAAATTTAATTAATTAATTTGCAATTTGTTTTTAGAGCTTCAAAAGGGACGGGGACATCACGTAGCGTTCACAACAATTTTACAAAGTTTTAAGGAAACCTTCTTCTTCTTCGAACTACTTCATCAATCTATACCGAGCTACTTTCTAATTTGTCTCTATTCTAACTTCTACTCTAATTCCTACTAGGGTACAAATGAGGGGACTCCTCCTTTTTATAGATGGCCAAGTCCAACCACGCTCACCATAATCGACCGATGGCCCAAATCGTACACCTTCAGCCCCAAACAAGATTCAATTTCTAAAACCTACCACCAAGAGTGAGTGCGAATAATGAGCTTTCATTATCGGCTATCCTTCTAGAAGATTCCAAATTTTGAAACGCCGCTTCATACACCGTTTCTGATTTTTGACATTGTTCTTCAACTTTGCTCGAGCTTCCATTCTTTTCTCCATCTTGAGTTTCGAAAACATTTCTTCTCTGTCACTAAGTCTCAACACTTAGCCATTTTCTTGCAACTTTCCTTCCTTTGAGGTTGAAATGTCATCTTGGATCACTTAAGTCATCACCGCTTGGCCTCGACGTTTCTCCTGCAAAACAAGCAAGGAGAAGAGTATTAGAACATTTCATAAAAAAAATCAGCTTACTTACCTGGATTTTCAAGTTTTGATCCCCAGGGGTCCATCTCTAGCCAACTTTTGCCTTCTTCACGATTCTTCATGCTTTAGCCAAATTTCCAACCTATCTTGTATTTTGCTTGGCGCACATCACTCTGATATTTCATCCAACTCAAACTCAAGCAAAATGCTTTCATCAAGAACTTGATAAAAAATTATGTAGGTGCCCAACTTCAAATTCATCCGCCAAGGTGACATATTTCAACATCCTTTTCCTTGCCTTAGAAATTTTTTCAAACTTTTACTTAGGAAATTCATTATTCCAGTGCCCATCAAAATCTCCACCCTGAAAGCCTTGGCGAAGTGCAGAGGACCTTGAAATCCACTCCTTGTCGAAGATCTCCAATACCCAGAAGAAAATTTTCTCCAGAACTTGTCGAATTCATGGGTATACAACGAACGGGTTCATTTAAAATTTAAAATTTTGAACCTTAGAAAATCATCTTCAAATCCTTCTGCCCATGGTGAGAAAATTTTTATTGTTTCAACTCAGAAAATTTTTCTTCTTGAATGCCTTGGGCGCATTTCAGTGGGTGGGCTTTGAGTTTCGATTTTCCAATACTTAGAACATCTTGCAACCCCTTCCACAAGTCAAGGCGCATATGACTGGCTGAGCCTCAAATTTTCAATACTTAGAATATTTTACCCTCCAGTCAAGGCTAGGGCGCATTTTGGACTTCAAGCCTCCAATTTAAATGCCTTAGGCATTTTTTTAAACCCACCACTACAAGCATGGGCGCATTTCAAGTATAGAGGAGCAAATTTTGACACTTAGAATATTTCATCAACCTCTTCTTACTTCAAGGGCGCATCTGGAGGTAGCCACCTCAAGTTTGTGATACTTAGAAAATTTCCAAGTCTCCCCATCCTTCTTGGGCGCATTTGCATGTGTGAACATCAACTTTAAGTGCCTTAGAGAACTTTCATCTTAACTCCATTGGGTGGGCACATATGAGAGGTCAATCTTTCATTTTGCAACACTTAGAGAAACTTTGTTGGAGTCACCTCAGAGCCAGGGCGCATTTGACCCTCTCTACTTCAAATTTTTTATACTTAGAAAATTTTCCAAGCTTCTCATCTTCCATTCTCCCTCAAGGGCGCATTTAGAAGTGTGAGCCTCCAATTTTGGATACTTAGAAGATTTCTTGGAACCTCTTCAAGCTTGGGCGCATTTTGCCCTTGGGACTTCAAATTTCATGCCTTAGAACATTTCTAGGCCCTCTCCTCCAGCTAAGGCGCATTTAGAAGGGTCTACTCCAAATTTGCAATACTTAAACTTTTAATCACCCTCTTCTCAAGTCAAGGGTGCATTTGGAGACTTCTACTTCAACTTTCAAGACTTGGAAAATTTTTAGTCTCTTCAACATGCAAGGGCGCATTTTGGAGGTGCTACTTCCATTTTTCCATACTTAGAATATTCTCCAGCCTTCCTCTAAGTCAAGGCGCAAATGGAGTGTCTAGCTTCAAGTTTTGAATGCCTTAGAGTAATTTTAGCAATCTTGAACCTCAAGGGCGCATTTCACCATGCCAACTTCCAATTTCAAACACTTAGAAGAATTTTCCATCAAACCTAAGTAGTCAAGGCGCCTAGGAGAGCAGGAGCTTCAAATTTTAAGTACTTAGTCAAACTTCATCTTCTTTCTCTAACCTTGGGCGCATTTCCCTAGGCAAGCTTCCATTTTCAATGCCTTCACTAAATTTCCTGCCTCATCTTCAGCTTCTCAAGGTGCATTTGGCCTATGAACTTCAAATTTCAAGTGCTTAGAGAATTTCCACCAACCTTCAGCTTTTAAAGGCGTTTTTCACTGGCTGGACTTGAAAATTTATTAACTTCAGTGAATTTTATGCCATTTTTCAAATTTAGAGTGATTCGTTCATGCTAACCCTAGCTTGCCCTAACTTTCTAATTTTAGAAAGTTTCCCAAATTTTGAATTTCAAGCTAATTTCAAGCTCCAAAAGGCTGGATTTTGCTTTGTTTTGAATCTCGGGATGTGTTTGTGCTACCGATGCCTGATATCTGTCTGTACCTGCTATTTCAACAACTTACTAAAAATAGCAATTGCTCAGAATGCCTTCAAATTTTGTGTGCCGCATTGCCCAAGTGTGGTGATCATAGCCGGATGTTGCTTTTGTGTAACTGCTGCGGTTTTGCCCTAGATTTTGTGTGGTGAAACCTTGACTTTCCTGACCACCGCTAAAATAGTAAGTGCTTGATTTTCCATCCTCTGCAACTCCGTTCGCCTTGAAATTTGCCAAGGGGTTTCCTTCATCTGTTGGACCTGTCCACACTACAACCCCGTGCTGACCTGCTATTTATAGCATGTTTCTGGAGGTGGTTTGCTATTTATAGTAACTGCTCAGTTTCATGATTTCCACAACTCTGTTTGACTTGAACAGTTCTATATGTTCTCATCGGGTAAACTTGCCCGCTCACTAATCGGCACTTGTTACGATGCATTATTTTAAATTAATTTCGAACTTTACTAAATAGTGCGCTCGCTTGTCTTCAAATTTTAACACGGATAGCTTGAAAGACTAATCGCGAATAATGGGATACACCCCCGGTTTTGAAAAATTTAACCTTTACATCACTTTTTGGGTCCTGAAGCTGGAAACCCTAATTGGTCTTGCATGCATATCAAATGACCTCCGTTTGTCCTCGTTTCTATTGCATTGCGATCAGCGCGTGATTCTAAAGTGCTGGGAAGCGGCCGCTGGAATGTATCTACTAAAAATAGTAAGTTGTTGAAGGAGTGATTATCTCTGTTTGCATGTCATATCACTGCGAAGCTCTCGAAAAACCCATAAGGAATATGCCGACATGCAAAGAAAACGCTAACATGCAAACCCTAAAAATAGCCTCGGAAGACTGAATTCTGAAAGTTGTTATCTTGCTTTGCATGTCACACCATCGCTGGGCTGTCTCAAAACCCGTAAGGAATTTCCGATGCAATCAAAAAACTCGGTGATATAGACCCCGAATTCGGCCTCGAAGTTTAACAAATAAAATAGTAAGTTGTCCTGCCGCTCAAATTTTGTAGGTGAACAAAGATGTGTTATGAATGCAAAGTAGGACCTTAAAAACTCCAAAAGTGCCGGTTCCGTCAAGATTACACACTTACTAAAATAGTAAGTTGTCGACCGATGAAATTTCAAGAGAGACTTGCCGAAGCATATTGACAACAATGTTAGTCTCAAATTTCAAGTTATTCACTTCATTTGACTTCAAGTTGGCTGGAAAATTCAAAACCCTAATTTTTTCAGACTTGGCCAAAAGTTCAATTCAAGCTCAAAGATGGGCACATCCCCAGAAAGACAGACGGCAGAAAAGAGAGACAACAACAAAACGACCAAAAAGCAAAGCCAAAATTAGGGGGTCGCCATTTGCAATGGGGCGATGTGTGAAAAAGGTCACAACAGTCTCAAAGGTGATGTTTTGTAGTATGTTAGGGAGTGTTTGACTTGTCAGCAGAACAAGTCTCAGCATACTTTGCCAGCAAGTTTATTGCAGCCTTTACCCATTCCTGATCAGAAATGGGAAGGCATTTCCATGGATTTTATCACAGGTTTGCCACGAGTGCAGAACAAAGATTGTATCTATGTTGTAGTTGACAAGTTAACAAAATATGCGCATTTCTTTGCTATCTCCGCTAAGTTTAGGGCACCTCAGATAGCAGAATTATTCTTTAGAGAGATATTCCGACTACATGGGCTCCCAAGGAATATTGTGAGTGATCGGGACAGTAGGTTTCTCAGCATATTTTGGCAGGAACTATTTAAGTTGGCAGGAACTGAGCTATCTCCCAGTACGAGCTATCATCCCCAAACCGATGGGCAGACTGAGATCATCAACAAGTGGATTGAAGGATATTTGCGCAATTATGTGTCAGGCCAACAAAAGGCATGGGTGCGTTGGCGACACCTGGGCGAACATTGTTATAACACAACTTACCACATGTCAATAGGTATGACACCTTTTAGATCTCTATATGGATACGATGCTACTACTTTCATGGATCTAGCTTTTGATAATAGCAGAGTACCCAAGGCAAGGGAATGGATGCAGGATAGTCAAGATATTCTGAGGGCACTTAAAGAAAATTTACTTCGAGCTCAGAATCAACAAAAACTCTACGCTGATAAGCATAGGATTGAGAGGGTATTTGAAGTTGGTGATATGGTATTCTTGCGCCTCCAGCCATACAGGCAAACTACATTGAAACGGAGTGGGGCAGAAAAGCTCAAACCACGGTTTTATGGGCCTTACATGATCAAACGTTGGGTAGGTGAAGTAGCATATGAATTGGAGCTACCTGCAGGGAGCAAGATCCATAATGTATTTCACGTTTCTTGCCTTAAAAAAGCAATTGGACAGCATATTACTCCTTCTCCTGAGCTTCCCCCTCTGGATGAGGAAGGAAGGTTGATATTGGTGCCGGAATCCATTCTAGATGTGCGTGAACGTAGATTGTGAAGCAGAATAATTAAAGAATTTTTAATTAAATGGAAGGATCTACCTGTTGAGGACGCCACATGGGAAGGTGAACAGATATTATAGCATCCGGGGCTACAGTTGCTCGAGGACAAGCAATGCCAAGTAGGGGGGACTGTGATGTCCCCGTTCCTTTGTTAAAGCCAAGTATAATCATAATTAATTAATTGAATATTTTCAAGTAGTCTTTATTATTTCAATTTATTTCTTTTTAAAGACTTTTGAAATATTTAATTAATTATTCGGGCTTTTAAAGACTGGAATAAATATTTAGCACTTATAAAAGTCTTTATATAGTCTTTTGTTAAAAATTGAATTCGGTTGGCGTAACAGAATGCATGGGTATGACGAAAAAGGATTTTGGAAATCTTCATCGAATGATCTGAGAACGTAGCCTCTCAGAACCTTGAGCTCATGATTGGACGGAAACCCGACCACAGGATGTTTATTCTACAGTTTGCAAGCTTAAATCGATAATGGAGCGTAGTATTTAAGATTCAGGCGGACGGTGCAATACTCATTCGTATCGGGCTTCTAGGATATTTCAATAAATCTCTTCAGATCTATTATGGATGGCCGGTGGAGATATGCTTCCGCGTTTACATTTTGTGAATCGAGCTCAGCCCGCGCGGCCATATTTGCTTTGCATCTTGAAACGGAATTCATTCACGGCTTGATTATCTCTTAATGCGACGGCTCTCTTTGGTATTGGGCTCACACGGGAATCTCCTTCAGCGTATTTACTGTGCATTATCTCTTCCGCGCCGAGCTTCTATTCACATTTGTCGCAGCAATGGAGGCCCTCATCGTCTTGTCTCTAAGTCCCGATATTGGGCATTTCTTTAGCAGCGAATCCTCACAGGTGAGTTAAATACTAACCTTCAGAATATTACGACTTGAAGCTGTGTCTTGTAAGCGCATATGTATGGATTGATGTTCACATCCAGAGAGTGTGAAGCGTCTGTAGCTGTGTTGACCAGTTATTAATATTGTTTATTATGAGATGTGTTTCCTATTATTCGTGTTCACTGCTGTAGCTAATATCTGAAACTACTGAATTTCAAATTCGAAATACAACTCTGTTCTGCAATATGCTATACTGGTTTGAAGTACTTCGCTTGGATTTATTAGGACACCATATTAGCATATTTTATTATCAGAAGTAATCAACAGATTTTCACAGTTAGCATTAGAATCTGGAAAGGATCATCAATCATTATGCTTCTTTGTGCAAAACCCTAGAAGGAATCACCATTGAAAACTTTAATGGATCTTTTCCATTTTTTTTTTTAAAGCAAAAGACATAGTGTCATATATATATATATATATTGATAATAATGATATTTACAATAGATGATATGTATCTTTCCCATAGACATATTGTTTTTAAAACTGTCTATTTCAGCCATATAGCATCACCCAACCTATTACAAAACAGACCAATGCATAGGCCTAAATACCCACTTGAAACCTTTAGAACACTTTTTCTACCCATTACATTTAGAATCCTCCATCAAAAAACCTTAAAATTCATCATAAAACCAGTAGTCTTCAAAAACTAAACATTATAGCCATAACTTATTCAATCTCCATCTGCACTGGATGATCATTTTCACCCTGTTCTTCTACCAAATTGCCATCAATAGAAGGGATAGGCAACAAAGCGTTGATGTTAAACCCATTGACATTTCAAACACCCACTTGCTGACCATAATCACTCTGTTCTTTCACTCCAAACTCCAAAGCTTTCCACATTCTGATCAGGTGGCAAATCATTGAGGTTAACTTATTTCTGATTTTTTGTATCTTCATGGAGATTAAAGAACACAGGGGTTATGCTTGGTAATGATCTAGTTGTAACTCATTTGTGTATCTGAGATGAAGATTTCTCTTAACTTATTTGTTGTCAATGTTTGTTCAAGGTGCATGGGGATCATGCCTAAATGTAATGAAATGTATAAAACCATTTATACATAAATCTAAGAACCATCCACATGTTAGAAATTTGTAATGCTTTGTTTAGAATTTGTCTTATCATATGAGTAGATCTTTAATTAGGAATACCCTCCTGAGTCTTGTGTAGCTCAAGGTGCAAAATGCTGATTATAACCTTGTTCATTGGCCTTTCTTGTCCCTGATGTGTTGATAGTGCAAGACCTTTGTCTTAACCTCTTGAACCCTTGGTTTAGGCATTGTGTTTTTCCTTAGGATTGGGGGTTGCAAGAAAAAACACCAACAGGGGCAATACCAGTTGGGAAGATAATAGCAGCCGACGGAGTAGTAGCAATAGAAAGCATAAGAGTGGCCGAGGAGACACTGGTAGCCACCACCACTCCTCTAACCTCACCGACAGTAGAAACGGGAGTGGAGACGCCCCAGATTGATAGCTGGCTAAAACTACTTGGCTCCTCTATTCGTTTGGAGGATAATCTCCCATACATTCACTTCAAGGAATGGAGATGGTTACAAAGCAGTCGGAGATGGTGCCATCCGCAACCGAGAGCACACAGTCGATCACCACATTGCCAATCACTACAAAGCCACTCGCTCTCATAAAGCCAGTATAGGTAGCAACATTAGAGGAGCCAGCAACTGCACAATAGGCAAAGGGCATCCCTCCAAATGATACGATGCCAATGCCAACTGCCACCCCTACTTCAAACGAAGAGTCAAGTGATTCAAAGGGAATAATCATAGAAATTCCCAAACCGGATAGAGCAGATCCAATGGGGACTATTGGAAGGTATCTTTAGAGCTTGGAGCCTATAGCAGTAGTTATACAGGAAGTGTCTGATATTACTAAGCAGCTAGACTGTAGTACAATTCTAAAATTTATGGAGACAAACTGCGAAAAGGAGTTCATTAGCCTTTTTGTAGCATGAGGCTGGCCGGTGGTAGAGACTCTAGACATATTGGCAGCTTGGTACCCCACCAAGCCTACATTCCAAGGGAAAGATGGCAAGCTAATAGCACATGTATTTGGCATGGAGAAGGCATACCAAGAGCTGTTCTACGGGTTGCAACAGCAAGAAGCATCCAACCTTCGGCTAAATAGTAAAATTGATGAAGCTATAGCCATATCTCAAAAGGTTCGTGCAAAGGTTGACTCTCTTACCCAGCATTATTAGAGTCAACTGCAACAACAAACTCAACTTACAGAAGCGGAAAAAGAAAAAGTGGCAGCCAAAGATAAGGAGTTGATGGAGAAAGATAAACAAATTCAAGCCTTGGAGGTAGAGATGGCAGCCCAAGTGGAAGCAAAGGACAAGGAAATCAAGAGGATCAACCATCACCTGAAAGAGGCTATGCATATGGTGAAGGCAACCAAAGAGAAGGAGTTGAAGGCAACACATCACCTAAAGCTGAGGATTGAAGTATACCAGCTCCGACAACTTAGCACTCAAACTCCTACTCCGACTTCCTCGATTCATCCAACTCCAGGGACGTCACTCAACCATCCTCTCATTAGAATTAATCTACTATGTAGTTGTCTTCCAATTTTTGTAGTAGTCGTCTGGAAGATGACTTGTTTTGTGGGGGGGGGATGTAGTCAGCTATAGTATAAATAATTAAGTGTTAGTCGGGCTAGCAAATAGTACATAAAATAAATAAATAATATTTGTGCACAACATTAGATTAATATGAATTGTAATCGGGAAACTAATCCCAACATGTTGGGTAATTGCAGTGAATCCTTGCCAATGATTGGTGTTCTCAACCAACATTGGTCAGTTATATAATTGATCATTCAATTGTGCTCGAGATAGGACATTATGATTGGTGATGTACTTGCTATATTCTATGAATGCATCCAATGCTACATTCTATGCAATCATTTTGTAATTGTTATGTTTCATAATTGTTATTGTACATTCCCATTTATTCAATGTTCATCTGTTAAACCACCTAGCGAGTAAACAAGCCCTTGGGTCCTAAATTTCCCTCCAAGTATTTAAAATACTTTTAATTTTTATTTTTATTTTAAGCATTAAAAATACTTTTATTTTCGCGAGTGTCTAAAAACACCTTTTATTTTAATTGTAATAATATTATTAAGTTGCCCTTACAATTAGCAATTATCAAAACCAACTTAAATAATAATAGTGTTTATTTTAATTCAGAAAAGGGGGCATGACACATTCAATCCTAGGGGATTGACGAGAAAGAAAGTAGGGCCATTGTATGCACACGAGCCAAGTCTTGTGGACTTTTGGGTGAATTGCAATGATGAGCACGAGATTCAAAAAGAGATTATTCCAAGCTCACAACATTCTAAATTCAAGCTTTCAAAATATAGGATGTACTCAAGGAGATATCAAATGATGGCAAAGTTTTAGATCCCGCATATGAAGACCGGCATATTTTTAATATCCCAAAACTGTTTCAGTCCTCTCTTCCTTGTGACATATGGGATATGAATGTTTTTTTAATAAGCCTCATAAATTCATCTTCAGAACAAATAATTGATATCTTTCTTGAAGCTAACGAATGAGAATAGCTTTCAAATCAAATAAGAGCATGTTTTGCTAATTTTAATCTAGCAAAGGAAATTTATTATTCTTCACTAATGTTATGCATACTAAAATATCCTTCAAGTTATGCCAACAATGGTCAAGCTTCTTTGCATCTACTTCTCCCTCATAAAGTGGGATCTTTATCTTTGTGTCAGCCTTAAAAAGAGGTGTAATTGGAAAACTATGCTCACCATTGGACTGCACAAACAGGATAAGAAGAACAAATAGTTCCTTCAAGAGTTTTTTGGTACTGCAGATGTTTTTGAGAATGAGAATGTTAGTAACTTGGTAGCAGATAAATCTTGATTGGGCAACTCTAGAAGCTTCCACTAGTCTTTGACTTTCTCGCCTAACTCAGATTCTTCATCAGACAGATCTACTTTGGGAAAGAATGCAGAAAAGGCTACTTCTTCATGAAAGAGCTCAATGCCAAATAATGGGTGAAATGATGTATTCCCATCAAAAGCAACCAAATTAGTAAATTTTGTGAACGATGAATGTGCAACAGATTCTTATTATTGTCATATGATCAAGTATCTAACACACTGTGCTGAGTCGGAATATGTTCTCAGTTGAGTTAATGACCAGACCAAACAAATTTATACATTGCAGGACCAAGCATCAACTACACATGTTGATTTCGCAGCTCAAGTTACCAGCAGCCAGCAAGATTTATATGAGAAGTTGACAATTGGCTCACAGAATCCGTACAAGTTCAAAGTGAACTGCATTCTAGTTCCCAAGAAAAAGAAGTGTTTTCCCAAATCCACAAGATCAACTAACTCATGCATGATAATTTAGATGGTCTTTTGCTTGGCTGTAATGCATGGTTTTTGGTACTTGAAACTGGAATTGAGTTTGAAGGAACACTACAATTGTTATTATAGTTTTTTGTGACTACCGAAACATGGATATTGCCAAGATGCCTTGAGTAGATGACAGGAATTGAGCTTTGATCAAAAGCCCCTGTTTTGTGTTGAGTAGAATCAGGTTCTCCTTTCAACCTACTGTTACAATGCTCACTGATAATAAGATTCAACACTAGTCACTAGCACCTTGTGTCCAATTGAATGGGTCCACCGGAAACTCATTTTGAAATTTATTTTTGTTAGTTTGTGGGGCCCTGTCTTGTGGGTCCATTTGGTTCCTGATTCATTTGATGTACACAAGTAAGAAAATTAATTACTAATTAACTCACATACAAACAAATAATATAATACAGCATGGGAAATTAGTTATTTTGGTTGTAGCTGTTATAAAATGCCACTTTTCAGGGAAAGAAGCTTTTGTGTACAAGTTTGATGATTCTCCTTGCCCTAAACAGTGACCATATAATCCTAAAGTTGACCTTCTCAATTAAGTTCTCTTTGTAAGCTTTTAAAATAATTTTCTAAAATAATATATTATTTCTTCCAAGATTTCAAACATGTAAAGACAGAAGTTCATATTTCAAATTTCTGCAATTCAAGATTTCTACTTTTGGTAGTTTGCATTTTCTATTTTTAGAAGTTTCCGATTTAAAAGTTTAGCACATTCTAAGTTTCTTTTGTTCTTTTTTTTTCTAAATTAGTTTCACATTTCAGACTTAAATTTTCAGATCTAGGATTTGTGTGCATTGAGATCTCAGTTTTTATATGCTATAGCAATTTTGATCAAACTATTCCTTAAGAACTTCAGTTTTCTACTTTCAAGTTCAAATCTAGATTTCCTGCTTGTCAAGCTAGGATTTTACAATTTTAATGCAGATTAAGTTGGTTACATTACAGTGGTGCTGGAGCCACTTTCTTGGCCTCATAGGACAGACCAACAATTGACGACTCCTCTAGCCATCACAATTGATAGTTTGAGATCAGAAATTGTCTTATCTATAGAGGAAGCAATTAAAACTCCACTTGAAGAAATGAAAGGAGCTACATATAAGATGTTTTACATTCATTGCTTCTGCTTATGCAAATGAGGGAAAGAGATGAGAATGTCATAAAAGAGAAAGGTTACATGAGACCATGAGACGTAAAAGAGAGACTGACAGGACAAAAATCAGAACCCTTCTGCTAGAAAGAAATTAATCAAAGAATTAGGTTAATCAAAGGAACCAAGAAATTGTACGAATCACAGACTGCTTGAGAAAACCTCTAGTCTGAAGTTTGTTGTGCTCAGCAAAGAGATTAAACCTGGGGTTGGGCAGTGAAGCTTCTGGCTGAATCCTATGAAAGACTTCAAAAAACTTCAATTTGCCACCTTAGACCTTGATTAAACTCGCTCAATTGACAATTAGTAGTTAGAGCGTGCACAAGAAGAGAATTTAATGTGGGAGATCAACAGGAAAATGACATGGAATCAATACGGCACAACTTTTAACATAGTTTTGAGGCCTGCACAAGACTACTACTTCTTGTTTCTAAAGGTTATGAAGCAAAAAACTAGTAGTATATTGCTCTACAGAATTCTTCCAATCTAGTTTTCTTGTGGGGAATGTCTTTTCACAAAGGTTGGCCGCTATGTATATTGATGGATTGAAAGACGCCACTAAAGGTTACATCAAGGATTTGAATCCTGCCACCCTTGAGGAAATCATCCAGCTACCTGAAAGCCTATTTGGAAGTGGTTAGGAGTCCATCTAAAGCAGAAACTACCCCCAAAACCAGTCTGACAGAAAAGGAGGAATCAAAAGGTAGTATGAAAACTAATTTTACTGTTTCTAGTTGTTGGACAGCCAAAGGTAAGACTTGTAGATCTGCCATCATGGTCAACTTATGCCCAAAGGAGCATGGATTCAAATATAAAGAGGTCTGCTCAACTGCAAACAGTTACATGGGTGTAAATCTTCTGAGATTCTATATCATTGAAATTGTCAATGGAGAAGAAAAGGAGATGGCTGAAACTGATCATAACAAAAAAGCAGAAATGAGATGAAGAACCCATGTAGTGAACCTGGATCGACATGAAATACCCACTGTTTTCCTTCCTGATGGGAAATTGAGAATCACCAAATATCAAAAACCTAAGAGTAAGAAGAAAACCAAAAGGAAGAATTGTAGTGACTCTCATCAATTTCGAAGGCAGTCAGTTCCATGGATGCAAGATGGGTGACACCTAAAATTCTTAAGGTTTACCTGCTTGCAAACTTTTCAGGCATCAAAGGCTAAAGAAGTATTATAGAGTGCTAAGTAATGATAGAAGGAACGAATTGCAGCTAGATATCCGCGAATTAAATTCTGATTTCTATATGGTTTTTCTACCAGGGACTGATGTCATAGTAGACAATGGTTAAAGACCTTTGGGTGAAGTATGAGTGCATGTTGCTGAGTTGTACATGAAATTTGAGCAAAGACAGCAATTTATTATAATTAGTCTATTAGAGTACTTCCAACTATTGCAACCAAATTGATTTCAGCTTACTAAATAGGAAAACAACTCACAAAAGCTATATTATGCTTTAACTTCCAATGTAATTCTATAAAGGCTTGCATTTTAAAGTAAAAACACAATCAAGACACAAAGAATGATGTCCAGCAGCCGATTGAAAAAGTATGCAGAAGTTTTCAAGAACCTATCACTGAGGCTACCTCTAGACAAAGGGCAAAAATTCATCTTCCAATTGAGACTAGAGTCCAAACCAGTTATTGTTCTTCCTTATAGGTATCCAAAGCTATTCAAAGATGAAATTGAGAATGAAGTCCAAGATTTATTGCATACTGAGCACATGGTAACCAAAACTAGCCCTATCGTCTCTTCTGCAGTTATAATAAAAAATATAAATGGTTCTGTAGTGAATGTTTCACTACATTCAGATTTAAATGAATTCCTCTTTTATTAAAAACTTTTGGAGTACATAGCTTGTAAGGATTGTTATTTTTAGTTACCTCTAAATTTAATGTTAATACTTCCCCTCACTCATATGAAGAGTGTGGGACAAGTAATCTAATAAGGAGGCCCATTTTACGTTAGCATGCTATTTAATATCATTGTCAGATTCCCCAGGTGAATCAGCACTTAAGATCACCTTTTCCTTTATGGCAATCCATAAATATAGAGTTTTCCCTATTTATGAATGCTCTTTGGCCTGTTAATCACTATATTGTCTCTGCTTTTGTTGCTTAACGAATCACCTCAAAGAGTGTCCTCTGTCTTGCTATTTTGTGTGGCAGCCGCCTGCTTATAGTCCTCAAGCAAAAGCAAATTGCCCCAGCTCCAACCACAGTCATTATATTTTGGATAAACAGATACTTAAATGTTGTAGAGGAGATCAAATTGATTTGTTATTTTGGCTCATCCCATTCTTTTATTTTTTTTCTCTACAACCCTTTGCCTCCTATCCCTTTTCCTCACAACTTTTAGCTTAGAGAGTAACCAACATTCTCAAAGGTTGCTTGAATGCTTGAGTTGGGTATGTGGGCATCCAATGCTGTCAGTCCAGAATTGACATACTTGACCCAAGTTGGTTGTGTCATTTTAGAAAATCAACAATTTCCTTTATACCGCATTGACTTTAGGCAATTGAACAAAAAGACCATCAAGAACAGGTTTCCTATTTTACATATAGATAAACCATTGGTTGAGTTACATGGGGCAAAACAGTGTCTACAAAGATTGATTTTAGAATTAGCTATTTCCAAATTAGGGTGAGGAAATATGACCAGGTGAAGATAGCATCCAGAACTCATCATGGGCACAATGAATTTCAGGTTTTTTGGGGCTAACCAATGCCCCAACCACTTTCCAAGTCACAATGAACTGGATCTTCAAATCCTATATGAGGGTGTTTGTTCTAACTGCTTGTTCTCTTTGACTATGTCTTGTGTATAGAAAAAATATGGATGATTACTTGAAGCACTTGAAGAAACTGTTTTAGAAATTATTGATTTTAAACTTTGAAGTCTATCTATTTTTTATTAAAAAAGCTTTTGGAGAAGACCGTGTCAGAAAAAACAGATCAACATTCCAAGTCACCTATGTGATGCATCATTAGGGTAAAATTGATGTTACAATATTGGACCAAGAGCTCCTAATAGATAGGTCCATCACAAATGCATGAGATTAAACAATAGTAGCATTCCATTTACACAGCATTGACATGGGAAACCAAAAGTGCAAATGGAGTTCAATTACAGGGGTTTCAAAGGGGAAAATGTGGCAAATTAAAAAACACTAAAATATTCATTTAAATATGGAAGAAAACTGTTAGTGTTATTTCATGTCAAAGATAGCGTGTAGAAAGAAAAACAAACAAAACACATAAATAAAGAGATTAATCAATATTGTCAATTACTCTCAAATTCTCAATGAGTATCAAATTTTCAATCAAGAATCCTAAAACTGTGAAAAAGGAATCTGAAAAACCATAAATGATAAAACCAACAAAGTTGAAGGCATGCCCTAATTTGTTGATCACCTATTCATCTGTTCACCTTTGCTCTCAAAAACTTAAAATGTTTGTTTCTGGAGTTAGAAGTTGAAAAAAAGAATTGAAATTGTAAAACCCAGAATTTTTGAGAAAGACGGCAATTTTTTGGAAAAATGGTAAACCAGTCTCAAACAAATAATTTGCATTTTATTGATGGTTGTTATTCCCAGTTTTTGCTACTATGCATAAAAATCCTTATTTCCAAAGAATTAAAATGTGACGTTGAAAAGAGTGAGTATTAGTTAAGAGGGAGTAAAGATTAATCCAAGTAAAATTCAAGCTATCGTTGATTACCCAATGCCCAAACATTTTACTTAGTTCACCAGATAACACTTAACAGAGAAGCAAAAAGCAACTCTGTCTCAGGGAGAAACAAGTTGATATGTATGGATAAATGTTGGAGGAGTTTTGTTGCTGTTTTAGTAATGTGCAGGATTTAGCTGGTACTTGTTCCAAGTTTGCCATTGTGCAGTATCATGCCAAGAGTGTGGGCCAAGAAAGAGAAACAAATGGACACAGAAATACCACATAAAGGCTTGTTGCCAGAATCTGTGCCAAAGTCAGACAGTAGCTGGCACCAGCAACTACCCAACTTCCTTGGCAACCAATAATTCCTTTCCAGGACATACACTAAACACAAACATACAGAAGCATTTTATAAGACTGTTTAGAATGATTATGACTTTTATCATCATTACGTCAAATGTAAGTTATTTATAGCCCTTTTGAAATGTGATGACAATGGAGCTTAACTCCTAAACATGTACTCTCCATGAAAATCTGTGAAATAAATTAAGTTATGCCTTTGCTATGCAATTGTGTGTACTCTGTGTTGAATGCCTTACATTTCTATTAGGATAGCTTATAATTCTGAGCATATTGATAATATAAAATAAAGGTAAGAATCTCATCATTCCCTTAGATTGAGCAGAAAATATGCCAAAAGAGGTTACTAATTTTGTCACCATTTTCTGGCTCAATCCATTCTTCAAGTTCATCTCCATATCTTCAAAGCCTACCCACATGAACTTGAACTCACACATCACTTCATCCTATATAGCTTTTCGGTGCCTTGAACAAGGCTCAATTTAGTAGATGAGTTAGATCTCTTTACCCTAACATCTTTATGGTGTTCCTCATATTCAAGCAGCATGTTCCAACTCATGTCCTCATCAGAACCTGTACACTTTCATTCAATCAGACCACTGAAAGGAATCATTTTTTCTTTAGGAACTCCTCTACTTTAATGGGAGGCTATCTAAGGTCCAGAATCTGCTATAAATCTCAGAATTTGTCTACAATAGATCACCAGTCAAGAGACATGGACATGGATCAATACATCCATATATCTTCCAAAAGAGGAAAATAGAATGAAACTTTGGTAGAAAGTGCCCTCTCTCTTTTCGGGTTAACTCTTCGTACCTCTGAAAATGATATGATGACCATCCAACAAAGGTAACATATAGAAGAGCCAAACTTTTACTCTTCAGCCTTGCCAAGTCAACATTGAGTAAGGGTTACATGACCTATTGCTGGAAACAACAAGCTCCAAAATCACTCCATAACTTGTCTGCCAATGTTCGGCCAGTGTCTGGAATTTATGGCCAACCAGATTAAGGATACTAAGACATCATGCTACCCATACTGATTTGGAACTGGTATTCTCTTCACTCGTAGAGTGTTCTTGTTGTGAGCCAGACAAAACAGAGCATATCAGGTTATAATCAACCATTGAAGATTTTTGCCAAAGCATAGAGATCCCCAAAAACAAAAAGAACCACATGTCAAGTAGTCCACAGTTTTCTGTCCTGAGCTTTATTTAGGAAATACCAAGGGATCTAGACAATGATTGAATCTTTTGTATGTTATTTTACATCATATAGAAACCATAAATATTGGGTCTGTGAATTCTATGCTTGTATATTATTCATTAAAATAAATTGTTTGCTATTTTACTTTATAAGGATCCATAAGTATTTGGTCTGTGAATTCAAGATTCTTAAGGAAAATTACTTGAAAGGGAATCCCTGTAAGCCAGTAGTCTGTTCCCTGGAATGCTTCTATTGCTATCTTCTTGGATTGAATGTAAGGATGCACAAGTGGCTAGAGCCAAATCCAGAAAAAAACACTGAGTGAATCATTGGTTTAGAGTTCTTACTCTCAAGATTCAATATAAAGTTAAACAGACACACAAACTGTACCATTGATGAGCCCATATATTTTAAAGCCGAACATCAAGAAGATGGCTGGTTTGGTAGTTTATCTGCTTTCTATAACATAGAGTACTTTTTGGTCCAAACCTCAAAATTATTTTTATCCCAGTTAACTACACTAAAATGAAGTCTCTCTTTGGGATTGAACTTTTCTTCTGAAAACATGTTAGCACCTAAAACTTGTGACCACTGATAAGGAAAATATTATTGGGTTATGATGCATTTGACCACTTAGAGAGCATCAGAATAATGATCATGAGATTCATAAATAAGGCTGAGCAACTGAGAGCAGTGGAATCATGAATGATGGCATACTTTTTGTTATAAAATGTATAATTCAGTAAGGTAAAGTCTATCTTTGAGTGTAGCTTTGGATTTTGGCGTTAGGTGCAAGAGATGATTCCACAATGATTAGACTTGCATAACGACAAAAAGAACGGCGGATCTATACAATTGGACTCAAGATGACTTCTTGGAGACTGAACTCATTCCCAAAGGTTGGCTAATTGAAATTTGAACTACATTCCGAGCACATCGATAGACCAATGGTTCTATCAAAACAAAATTGGCATTAGATGGAAGGGAGAAAAACCAGTAAACGGTTTCTGTATCAAGAAACGAGTTGAAACTAGTACCTTGGTACAAGTTTCCACCATGGGTATTCTCTCTTGTTCACCAATGTTTTCATCATCTGCAAGCATTTTAAGAAGCCCTTCCTTAAATTTTGATGCTTCCTGTAACATAAAGAAAATTGAAACCAACCAATGTTGTCATGATCATATTTCACAGAATAATATAACCAAAACAAAAACAAAAGGCAGGTTAGATAAACTCATTCAAAAGCCGTGTTTAACAGAGAAACAGAAAGATGGTTGTAAGGAAAACAGAAAAAAATACATACGCTGTCTGCAAAATCTGACTGTGCAACAATTCTGACTGTTCCCAAAGCTTTGGAATACCTGAGAGGAGGTTTAAGAGATTTTACAGGCAATGTAGCTCTGAAATCTTTTGAGATTGTCCTGCTTTGCATACCGAAAGAAGCAGCAGGTAATTTTGGACATGGCAGAGTTATATATATGACATTTAAGTGGTGCACTGGAGCAGACACTGCAGGCAATGCCATTCTAGCCACTTCGCAAAACAAATTTGTGTGTTCCAGCACATATTTCACAAAATGGTTTTTATGTAGTGTGATGTGAAAAAGGATATGGCAGCGGACATTATCTTACACGCATAAGGTAATGTTAGATTGTGAACGGATAGTTCTATTATTTTCTCGTATATTTGAGACCTTTGTTGAATGAATGAATGAATGTTTTTAATCACGTCCACGAGGCCAAGCAGCCTATGGGACCCAAAGATAGCAAGCGAAGAGACGTGAACCCCAGAAAATGCAAAAGCCTATGTTTCTTTTTCTTTCTGCATCTTGGATCTTCTGCTGTGTATCTTGATCAGAAAATCTGCAAACCCTATTATCTTCTCTTCTTCAAACAGATCACCCAAATTGTTCCCTTTTAATGTCTCAGTATAATTGATCCGAATGTCCTTGTAAGCTGAACATTCCCTGATGTAGTGCCATTCTGTCTCAACCACTCCTTGAGTGCAATATCTACACCTTCTGTCTGCCCACTCCTCTTTAGGTATCATCCACCTTCCGGTCTCACATCTAAGCTGGTGCGAACTTGTTCTAATCTGAGCTATCAACATTTTCGCTTTCCATTTTATTTCCATTCCGATGTAGGTCTTTTGTGTGTGGTCATGCGTAGGGTTAAAATGTTTGACATAGTATTCCTTCTTCCTCCCAAGTGGCCCTTTCCACATGCTTTCTTTGAACTTTCCTTGCACATACCTTTTTATTTCCCTATTGGAATTTGGACACTCACTTATTGAATGATGCAATCAAAATTGGATGCCCAATGCTAAATTTGATTGTTGTAGATATATTACTTCTTTTGATTCAGGGTATTATGAAGTCATATTTATTTTTTAAGTGAAATATTTTTTATTTTTTTTTAAATTGTATTGATCAAATGTAATTACAAAGAATAAAGCGAACTCTAGCGATAAACTTTACAAAGTGAAATATTTGACTTCTTTTAGCTCTTGGTTTTGATGAAGTCAAATATTTCTTTAGCAGAATTGTTTGGATTAAGCTAAAGCTTAGTAAACATTTTTTTATTGTTCAAATTTGAGGATTTGGTTTATATATGATTTTGCAGTTTTTTAGTCAATTTCTTAATGAAAATTTTAGGGTTCTTTATATTAATTATATTATTAATCTCATTTTTCACCTAGATTAAAATTTTAAATATAACTATCATCTTGTCTTCTACAATTTTGATTGCAAATAGTAGAGAGCATGGTATTTAAATTGAAAAGAGTTTTTTATTGTTCAAGGTTTTTCATGCTAATTATGTTATAAGTCTAATTTTCTGAAACAATTATAATTGACGGTCAATGCACAACATTCTTTTAGTGTTATATTGTTAGCCATGTGACTTTAAGGTTTCTAAACAAGTTTCGCGTAAAGTCCTCGTCTAGGTCAAGCTCGCCACTTTCTTGAAAGAATCATTGGATAATTGAGTGGGCTCCCTTTGCTTGACGTTGAGGGTGACTTATAATTATACACACCCAAAATTGTCCCTCCACAATTTTGTTGTCACTAACCTAATTCACATCATCACTCTCAAAATTTATTCAATAAATTATATTTAATTAATTAATTGTCTTGATTCAATAAATTATATGTATTTAATTAAATGTCTTAATTCTCCCCCTTGCATCAATTAAATAATTTCAATGCTCAAGATTTTTGGATATGCGTGTATTTTTTTCCATCAATGTTTTGGATCATGATCAATCATTAGGATGATAAGTAGATAGAGAGAGGAATCAAATTACACATAGTTTATCCAAAAATCTTGAACATTAATTATCATGGACTGTGGAAACAAAATGTTATTAAATAATTTTAATTATTTAATAAATCCATCTAATAATTCTTTTAATGTTAAGTGGATAAATCAAGACTATTTATTCAATCAATTATTCATGTTTCTAAAGTCCAACCTTAAATATAAAAAATAAAATTTATTTATCCAAGTTTTATCATCCAAATCACTAAAAAATAAATAAATAAATCATATTTATTTAATTCCATCTATTTTCTCTCATATCATTAATTCACTAAGTTCAATTAATTAATCTAATTAATCATTTACACTATTTAAACCATGATTATAGAGCCCACGAGCCTTTTTCAAAGGCCTAGGCTCTAAACTTTCCATTGCTTCCCTTATTTCCTCCACCATTTCTCCCTTTATACCTTTATCACTATTATTTCTTCTTTTCAAGAGCTTACCTTCAAACCTTTTTTTGAGCAACCTCTCGAGGGGGCATCATTCCACCAGCTATCTTCCTTTATCTCTTCCACTCAATTGGGGCATGTTTTTTCTTTCTTTGACACAACATCACTTTTTTTAGTCATAACATTGTATCAAAAAAGAGAAAAATGTAAACACCCTAAAGTCAACCTTCTATCACATAATTAATTAAATAAATATTTAATTAATTATTTTTTCATCTCCATAATTAATTAAATTTATATTTAATTTATTGCATTTCCCTCTTTCTTCTAAAGGTTGATTAATTTAATTCTTCTAAACTTGACTAACTAATTAATTCATTAGTTCTCATTCATCATCATTAACATTCTTTTCAATTGAAAAATAGGATAAATCCCCAAGCTTGTCATCATGTGACAAGTATACCTAACCCTCTTCAATGATCACACATATGTGAGCATACATGAGTCATCATCACTTTCTACCTCATCCTTTGACCATGTCTTTCATTGGTTTCTCACACACATGTGAGATTCTCCCACACATGTGTAACCACCCTACATTTTCCTCTTTCTCCCACATGTCACTCTCCTTGATTTCTCCCTTCATACACTTGCCAAAATCTCTCCACATGTCAACCTCATGTTCTTCCCAATGTGTGCTCACACATGTGTGAGCATACCTAGCCTTCTCCCCCATGACACATGTATCATTTTATCAAGCCTCCACCTTGTGACACTTTTCATAATGTTAAGCATCCACCCTCTCATGAAATATCAACCCTCCATCTCACAATGTGTCTCAATCTTCTATTTCAACCATCAAAAATCTATAAATTGGAGCATTATCCTTCATTATCCATCAATCCATTTGAACTAAACTTATGCTATTAATTTTTCTTTAAAATCCATCTAATCCTACCAAGGTTATATGTTGGTTTTGAGACCAATCCAAACATATTCAAGTATGACAACCAAGTATCCACATTGAAGAGCATATCAATTAGGAAAGGGTGCCTCTACTTCAAGCTCAATTGGAATGAGTAAGTAAAAGGTATCATTTTCGTTACTTTATCTTTTTATTATTGTCTTTAATCATTTTACTTTCTTCATTTTGGCATGCTTAATGTTACTCACCATCCATGTATACTAATAATTTTCCTTGAGATTTCGTGGTTTTGAGTTATAAGTCTCAAAACAAGACTTTCACCCTATCAATTGAAAATTACGCTTTGGGAACAATTCCTACACCCTATACCTCAATGCTTGCACTCTAGTTTTAGTGCTTCTAATTTACTTCAACACTTTTGACCTAGCTTTCCAGTGCTTCCATTTTCTCATGTTTCACTTTGTTTCTAACTAGGTTTTGTAAGTTTCCAACCCTTGTTTATTTCTTGAATTTGTTTTGTCTATTTCACTATCTATTTGGATTTCTTATCTCTCTACTTTGGAGGAAAAAATTAACCTTTTCTTGTAGGTCTTATTGTCCAACCTCATTCGACACTTTCACCTTGTAGATCCACACTTACATTATTTAGTACTTTTGTTTCATTTTTTGTTTTACGTCATATTTTGTTCTATCTCTTTCATCTTTTATTTTATTTTTCTATGTTGTATTTCAAGTCTAACCATTCTCACCATTCTATTTCTATATTTTTCTCTTTTTTATTAAAAATATTTAATGTTTTATTTATCTCTATGTAGATTGGTGCTAGCGCTTTAATATTGTGCTTTCATTCTAGTTCAATGTTTTCAACTTGTGGGTTGATGCTTCCACAATAGTGTGAGATGGTGAAATGGGATCTAAGCCAAGTGCCTAACCTAAGTCACTCGATTCACCATAAACATTAAGGGACATAAAAGTAACCAAGAGAAACTATTTGGTTGTTGTCCTCAAAGGAGAGACAAATAGTTGGTCAGGGTTTTGGTCCCTTTTTGTGTTTGGTTGATTATATGAAATGATTCATTGCAATATGTAGCAAACTAGGTGAATTAAGACTAAAGTGATGAACTATTAGAGATTATAGAAAAACTCAAAACAAAAATATTGAAATAAGAAACAAAATTCAAAAGTGTAGACAAGGAAGAACCTAGCATTCAAATTTGAGTTTTAACTAGTTGGACAGGGGCATCGAGTTCCCTAGTCTAGAAGTGTTAATTTTTAGGGTTTTAGAGCTAGTACCGGTGTGGAAATGTCTATAGGTCTTCAACTGTGAAAACCCGACTTCAAAGTTTGATTGTCTGCAAATATCAACTTGCCTAATTTGATGATGAAAGGTACATGAATGATTGAAATAATTTTTGAAGCCTTGAGATATCAAATCCACTTCAATTCATTTCAGACCTATAACCTGTAATGAGGAAAAGGAGAGAAGGGTTGTGTTGTATAGGGGCTTTCCTTGGTCAAACCTTATTTTGGTGCTTCCACCTCCACAAATAGCTATGATGATGATGATATGAATCATGCGCTCTAATGGGAGCAGAGGAAAATAAATAAATAATGAATTATAAAGAACACTACTAGAACTTACCACACAGATCTAAAATCCTTGTTGGACTAAAGTCACTTTGCTCATCACATACAAGGGGAAATTGGAGGATGATTGGAGATCCTAAAATTGTCAGTGCTCATAACAATAATAAATGTATAAACATGAAACATCTTACTATACATAAACATGAATTTTTTGATGTGAATTGTAGACTTGTAATTGACTATAATCATGTTGTAGATATTCTTCTTATTATTCTCTTGAAATTGCATTAATTACCTTTATGATGCTAGAGTTCTTAAATTCAATTAGATTCTCAAATGGAGGGAAGAACTTATATTTATATGAGTTTCAACATATTTCACATTAATCATTAAGACAAGCCAACAATTAAATTTGGATTCTTAAACATATTAAGGTTGACATTAAGATATGAAATTTAGGGCCTAATTAGGTGGGGCAGGGGCACTAGGCACCCTAGTCCAAATCCTTTTAGCTCTGTTAAAGTCCATTAAATATATATTTAATTCAATTTCTCAGATTTTACTCAATTTCTCAAAAGAAACAATTAATGAGATAAAATAATATGCATAATTAGTTACATGCACTTAAGAGGGTGTCAAACCTAGTGTGAAATTATCAAAGGTGGCAATTTACGATACTACATTCAACCCCCACTTTAATGAGGGTATGAACTTACACTCATACTCACACTAAATTATGAAGAACCCTAAATTATGAAGAACCCAAAGATTCCTTTCATCGAAACACTGAGGAGGTAAGATAACACTAAGCAAGGAGATGTAATAGCCCCTAGGATTAGGATCTTAGCGAACAACAATGCTAAGATAAAAGAAGCATACATGCATATAAGACACAATGCAAAAAATGATATAATAATCCAAATAGACGCAAAGTAGACACGAGGCAAAAAAAAATTGTATACATGAGGAAAACACAAAGCATACATGAGGTAAACATGATGCAAACACAAAACATATAAACAACAAACAAAGTATGGCATCATGGACTAGCAATATTTGTAGATTCTTACTAGGATCCATACCCAAGATGGCATCCATAAGTCATGGGCTAGAAAAGTCCGATATTTCTTGGTGGCTCATGAATAAGCACAAGCTAGTGAAGTCTGATATTCACTAGGGGTGATCCCACAATATTGGTTTATAATTTTTGGCCAAACTGGACACTAAACTGATTTTTTCTAACTAAATCTTCACTTTCGGACACCTATAGCGGCTAAACCATGAGGACTTTGAAGATGATGCAAACCAGTGATTTGCGACATTTTGTCTGTAGATTCTAAATATATTTTTTCAAAATATTTCAAATCAAATTGCACTTCTTTTTCCATCTCCTTCAAAAACTAGTTTTTTTAGTAAACACCATTTTTAAGGAGTGATGCTCATCGTATAAAACAACTTTTTTCCATGAAGGATAATTTTTTTTTTTTTTTTGAATTTAGATT